>JADRCH010000033.1:2408917-2421417 GCA_019843965.1 Rhynchomys soricoides
TGCCTCTGCCTCTGCCTCTGCCTCTGCCTCTGCCTCTGCCTCTGCCTGTCTCTGTCTCTGTCTCTGTCTCTGTCTCTGTCTGTGTCTCTGGTTGCCCCTAATTACAAATGCAGTCCTTCTTCCTAAATCGTGGTTTGTTTGTTTTTTCCTGTGTGGGAGAGGTCCTGGCTCATTTCTGCTTTCTCTATGCCCCTCACTCAGTCCATTGTGCCCCAGGATAGGAAGCAATGGATTTATTCTGTTAAGTTTGGAGAGGAAATCGTACCCATGTCCCAGTGTCTTTTTGTTTCCCTTGGGTACAGCCAGTTTGCCTACAAGGACTTTGTCTTTGCACAGCCTCACAGCACATCTCCCTGGACCTTTTCTGGCCTGCTGAGAGTGGGGTCAGTCATCTTTGTAGGTTGGGAGTAGATTAAGAAATCCAGCACCCCCAGATCCCAGTAGCAAAGCCCAAGGTCTCTGATAGGAAGAGAAGTGGGTATGTATTAGGCGGCCCCTCACACAACAGTTTGAAATAATTCCATTTGTGTGCAGGCTTGAGACTAGCTCGTTGGTTTGATGAAACAGTTCAAAGGGAGAACCAATTTCAAATCCAGGGACTTCTTTCTCCCCTGGAATCCCACCAGCTTCCCCCCACCCCAGTCAACATTCCAAAGCCTTGATTTCGAACAGAAATTTACAGTTTCATCATATAAAAGACAGAAGGAGGGCTCTCTGCCCACAGGTTCTTCTTAACCCTTTCATCTCCCACCCCCCACTCCTCGGAAGCCAAGGTTAGCAGTTTTCATTACCGATGCCTGCTTTCTGGGTTTAGAGGTCCCTCCCTGCTGAAATTCCAGATCCTTATCCAGGCCCTCATGCAGGACAGGACTTCTTTTATGTGGTTTTTGCTTTATGGGCTCCTGGGGTAAAGCTACCTTCGTAAAGGAGGAATGCCTTTGGCTGCCTGATGATTGTGTAGGCTGACTGTTGTTTGGAAATGGTGATTGCATGAGGCAGGGAGATGCTGAGATTAGGAGGGGTGGAGGCAGTCAGAGCATTCCAGCTCAATAAATCAATCCCCTTTTAATTGTGTCTCTGTCAGCTCACATTCTTCCTGAGACAGGAGGGCAGGGGGCCTGCTAGTGGAGTGATTCCTCTGTCTGCTTTGTGTGCTGAGCTGATTGTCAACCAGATTAAGCAACTACCAGGACAGCTGGAGAGGGGCTCCCAGGTCTGTCTCAGTCCCAAGAAAGCTGCCAAAGGGGTTATAAATATGCTGATGTCCCATTTGGAGCTCTGTGAGTTCCACCTGGCATTCACCTCTGTAAACAGCCAGATTCTGGATGCTTTGGGCAAGATGGGTGGGCACACTCACTTGGCATATTTTAATGACTTTAAGTTGAAGAGCAAGTTAAATTGTTGGCTTTTTTCTTTTGACTTCCACAGTTGTTAGATGGTTTCAGTTCCCTTCCTTGTTGGCGTCCCTACCTGTCATGTTCTTCAGCAGCCTCAGGCTGGTGGCAGCAGGCTGACACCACTGCATGGTGGGAACTATTAGCCGTGCTATTCACAAACACTACTCCTCCCAGGTAGTGAACAGTGTTTAGTTTGAAGGGAAATGTTTCAGAGCTTCCATTTGCTTCTTAGCCCTGATTTAATTCGCAGGGGTCACTGCAACCCCGTGGAAATGTAGATTCTAACTCGAGGTTTCTGAAGAGGAGCCATTTCTAACATTCTAAAAAGTTACACTGTGGGTCTCTGGCACCGTTCACAGTATTTGGGGACAACAGTCTCTCATGGGGCTCGCTGATTCAGAGGCTGGCTAGTGAATGCCAGGGATCCACCTGTCTGCCTCCCTCTCCAGGGCTGGAATTACAAGCCCCACCACCAAGCCAGCTGTTTTACATAGATCTAAGGATCAAACTCAGGCTCTCAAGCCATCCCCTTCACAACCTACATTTCTAACATTCTCCCAAATGCTAAATGCTGCTCATCCATAGACCAGACGTTGGGTTCCAATGACCTAAAATTAACTTTTATTTCACCTGGGTGATCTTTAACATTGTCCTTTTACACAGGGCTCTGTGCCTTTACACACCTGACATCATTATTCCAATATACCTACCTGTCACCAGTATCTCATGAGACACTCATGCTCCATGCTGATGGCAGTACCTAGCACAGCTCATCTCTAACCTCGGGCCCATATCACTGATAAAACTGAACCACATACCTACAGCACACTGGGCTCTAGCAACGATTTTCTTCACCCCTAGGGCTTCAGCATCTAACACCCAGTGAGGCCCTGCGGCAGCCCCAACCTGTACTTGATACAAGTTTCCTCATCTTTAAAAAGATTGGGACAGCACCCCGCTTCTGAGAGCTGCTGTGTAGAGCTGAGACAATGCAAGTTAGGTTTTCAAGTGTTACTGTCGATGTTCTGGTTTTCTTCTTGTAATGAAACACTCTCAACAAAAGCAACTTAGAGGTGTCTGGGTTAGGGTTTCTATTGCTGTGATAAAACACCATGGCCAAATAGCAAGTTCGGGAGGAAAGGGTTTGTTTGTCTTATTCTTCCATATCACAGTTTATCATCTAAGGAAGCCAGGACAGGAACCCAAACAGGGTGGGGACCTGGGGGCAGGAGCTGATGAAGAGGCCATGGAAGGGTGCTGCTACTGGCTTGCTCCCCATGGCTTGCTCAGCCTGCTTTCTTACAGAACTCAGGACCACCAGCTCAGGGATGGCACCACCCACCATGGGCTGGGCCCTCACCCACCAATAACTAATTAAGAAAAAGTCCTACAACTGAATCTATCGGGGCATTTCCTCAATTGAGAGTCCCTCCTTTCAGATGATTCTAGCTTGTGTGCCAAGTTGACACAAGACTAGCCAGCACAGAGGGGAAAAGGTTTGTTTCAGTTCCTGGGTCATAGTCTATCACTGAGGGTATCAGGACAGGGACTGAAGCAGGGACCTGAAGTAGAAACCATGGGGGAATCCTGCTCATGATCTCAATCCCAGTCTCATGCTTAGCTAGCTTTCTTACATAGCCCAAGGAATGGTGTCACCCACAGAGGACTCAACCCTCCCACATGAATTAAAACTTAACACAATTGCCTACAGACACGCCCACGGCCAATATGGTCTGAGTAAGTCCTGAGACCCCCTTCCCAGGTATCGTAGGCTATAGTTAGTAATGATGAATAACTAGAACAGGTGCCTGGAATGTAGTAAATAATTCAGTAAGTATTAGCCACTGGTGTTTGCTATCTCTGCCACAGGTGTCTTGCTTCAAATTTTGCATCCTTAAGAGAATTATTACTCTATTTTACTAACGATTCCGAGAAGCCCATAGAGCCTCTTTTCCAATCCCAAGCCCCGTGTGGCCTTCCAGAGAGGATCTTTTCCTGTGTCCCCACAATTTACAAAGCTCCTGTAATCTCACTGCAGGACATTTGCCTTGTTCATCCCCTTCAGACCCGTAGCCCTAGAAATGCTAGTAAGAAAAAGATTCCAACAGAGTTCCTCTACTTTTCTTTTCCAAACAGGCTCTAAGTAGATCTGGATACTCACACCCAATGCATTTGCTTTTCTGTTGCTGTGACAAAACACTTAAGATAAGCGTTTAAGGGAAGAGGGATTTATTTGGGCTCTGTTGAGGTGACCTTCCTTACATTATATTAAGGTGTCTCTCTGTATTTTCAATAGTTAACCCTATACTGAGAGAGAGCTGATTGCTGGCAGGATTTTGGTACTGTCATTTCTGTGGCCTATCACTGGGATTTTCCACTTTGTAAATGTAAATGTACTTGTCCTTCTTCACCTGCCTGTAGGGAATCAGAGAGAGGGATCAGGTGTTGTCTCGCTGCTGATTGGTTGTAATAAAGATCTGACAGTCTATATCTCGGGCAGGAAGTATGAGGGTGAAACTTCAGTCAGGGAGCATGTTGGGGGTGAGGGTGGGGGCAAGAGAAGCTGGAGATTCAGAAGCAGACACAGGGAATGGACACAAACCGGAGCAGAGCAGGGAGGTATAGAGCTAGCCACATAGCGGGTTGCACGCTAGTCGGGTTAAGTTTGAACAGTACCTGGAAGACTAACCCAGCAAATGGTCTAACTTTTAAACTACATTGGAAGTCTCCGTGTCATTATTGAAACCAGTGGTGGGGCCGTGTAAGCCCAGCAATAGGACTCACAGTTTGAAGATACAGTCTGTGGTGGTTTGAATGAGGATGTCCCTAATAGGCTCAGACATGTAAGTAGTTGGTCCCAGTGAGTGATGCTGTTTGAATAGGCTGTGGCCTTGTTGGAGGAAGTATGTCACTGACTGTTTAAAGGCAGCATTTTGAGTTCACTCTCTCTGCTTTCTGCTTGCAGTGAGAGATGTGAGCCCTCAGTTTCTGCTCCAGCCACCATGTCTGCTCCTTGTAGCCAGGCACTCCCTGACACTGTGGACTTTAACCCTCTGGAACCATACCCCCCCCCCCCCAAAGAAAACATTTTTTTTCTATAAATTGCCCTGGCCAAAGTGTTTCTTTATAGCAGATGAAGGCCTGGGAACCTAAGGCTGCTTGCTCGCAACTGGGAAGATCAGGAAGCAGAGCCAGTTTATAAACCTCAAGGTCTGGTCCCCGGAATCTGCTTCCTCCAGCTAGGTTTCACCTCCTCAAGGTTTCATGACTTATCCAAACAGCTCCCACCTGCCTGGGACCAGCTTTGCAAACATCTGAGCCTTTGTATGACATTTCACACCCAAAGCAGAGTACCCAAGAGTCATAGGCCTTAGCTGCAGAGTCTCCACTGTGGCACGGAGATAACCTGACATGCCTTCTCCCTAGAAGACTCTGATGAGACCCTCTACCCCTAAGCATGGCCCCATTTGTGAGTGACTACCATACACACAGGGATGGCCCAGTGCATCATGGGACATTCACTCTATCTCCCTTCCTACTCTCCCCCCAAGCATCCATTGCTGTGGCCACATCCAGACTTTGACTCCAGAAGAAGCAACCCCCACCTCAGAAATCTTAATTCACTTTTTTCCAAAGAATCCCATTTCAAGAATTACCTTAAGAGAGAACTTCCTGGGGTGTGAGGCTAATGTATAGCCCAGGACTCCACCCAAGGCTACTGATTTAGGAACTCTAAGAGGGAAACATTTTTCACTGCATGTTTAATACTCCCCTGGGCGGCATTTATGCTTGGTTGGATTACTACCTAGGAAACCTGCCTTGGCACCATTCTCACCACGCCTGTCCTTCAAAACCACAGAGTCCTGGGTTGGAAGTCCATGGAGCCTCTGTTTCCTCTCTAACCAGTCCCTTAGGTCTTCATTTCCCTCTTGTCCAGGATAGACCCCATGCTCCACCATTTTAACCCTCTTAGCAATTCAGTTTCCTTCCACCACGGACAATCTTCCCCCAGCACAAACCCAGCCATGGGTGGAGCCCACTGCTTGCCTTTCCATTAGGGCTCGATGACTCATTTACCCTGATAGTAAAACTTTGCCTGATGCACTGGTATTCCAATCATTATATATAGCAATATACCTGGGGTGTGATTGTGTGTGCATATGTGTGTGCGCGCGCACGTGCACGTGTGTGTGTGTGTGTGTGTATGTGTGTGTGTGTATGTGTATGAGAGAGAGAGAGAGAGAGAAATTATTAATATCTTCCCTTGATTAAGTTCATAGCTGAGTAGAAAAAAGCATAAAATTATTGTCCTAATATATTATTCTAAATTCAGAGATAGAAGGGATCATAGGACACTACACATGAGTGGGAGAGTATACCACTCCTTGTGGGATAGAACAAGATGAGGACAACTGAACGCCCTGGCACACCCCTATAATTCCAGCACTTGAGAAACAAGAAGATCAGAAGTTCAAGCTCATCCTCAGCTGCTTATAGAGTTCCAGGACAGCCTGGGCTATACTGAGACCCTGTGTGTGTGTTTGGGGTGGGAGGAGAGACTAAAGGAAACCTGCATAGATCATGTTCCTCAGAAGAGCCTAAAGAAAACAATAACAAGCAAGTAAACACAGGACAAAGGAGATGTGTTAATGTCGAGGAGCGGTGGCAGACAGAGCAAGTGTAGGCTGGGAAGTATGTCAGAGCTGCTGAGGCAGGAAGCTCACGGCATAGAAAGTGAGAGTATTTCCCAGATAAAAACTTAGGCTATATGGCCCCAGTGATGTGAAATGTTCCAAACCAAGACTGTGTCAGGAAATGCCAGAAGTGATGCCGCAACATACTGGGGAATTAGGGCTGTCTATCTCCTTCTCCCCTCTCTGCCCTTCAACCCCATGCTGAAGTACACCAGAAAGTACAACTCACCAAGTGAGATTCTGCAAGACCTTCCTCACATCAGCCCCATATTACTTATAATGGAAGAAAACCAATCCACCCTGAATATGCATCATTAAGAGATTGATTAAATCAACTGGGGCACCTTTAAACAGTCTTTCAGTATCCATGGGGGTGGCAGGGCTGCTTTCTGGATACAAGACTCTGAGAATGCTTAAAGTTCCTTGTACAAAATGATTTAAAACATACATGTAAGGCACACCATCCTATACACTTTAAATCATCTCTTGAAAAGATGACTTAGAATAACACAATGTAACTGCTAGGCAAACGTTCATGATATTCCATCGTTTAGGGACTGTGACCAAAGGAAGTGTGTATGTGTTCATACGGATGTAGTGTATTCTGATTTATGAACTCTCTCAGCCCAGAAACCTCAAACACAAGGGGATGGCAGTGCACTCTGCCATCAATCATGAAGGTATTCAGTCAGGTTTATTTAAAAACAATATCGTAAGAAGATCATCACAATTTAAATTTTTCAATAAGGCAAAGTTCATCATGTATCCAGAGTGATTTCTATGTTAAGAAAATAAAGCAGCATATATTTAATAGTGTAATAATACAATCTCACCTTAGAACAGCCCATAAATGGTTAAGGTTCTCACTCTCTATCCTCTTTGTGATCATCAGGCTGGTAGTTTTGAACTTCTGCCTAAACCTCTTTAAAGTCCAAACTCCTTTACCAGTCCAAACCCCAGTATCTATTGGTCTCTTTCCCATCACCAAGATCTCTCACTCCTCCCAGGCCTGTGCACATACTTGTTCTTTATAAAATACCTTTCCCATCCCCACTTGCCTGTGTTGCCTTTGCACATCTTCAAGTTTCCCTGACTGCAGGAAGTGTCCTCTGACCAGAGTCATAATGGACATACACACACACACACACACATGCACACACACTTGTAAACTCTCATAGCATAGTCTCTGCTAGGATTTCTGCTCCCTGCACACTCCTGTATTGGACACCTGTATTAGTTATCAATTGCTGCGTAACAAATTATCCCAGCACTTGGTAGCTTCAAGCAAGAAGCATTTGCAAGTAGTCTCTATAAATCAAGAGATCAGAAGTGACCATGTGATTCTAACTCTGGGTCTCTTGAGGGATTGCAGGTCTGAGACAAGCTAGGGCTGTGACCCCCAGAAACCTGTGATCTGATTCAAAGAGAGCATTTCACAGGGCCGAGGCTTCTGCTCCCCGCCACTTGAATGTTTTGTGTCACAGCAGCCAGCTTCTCCAAAGGGAAAGCAAACCAAGAAAGAAAGCAGGAATTTGAGAAAATTTTCTCTCTTCTAATCCTTATTTTTTTACATAAGAAAACAGAGAAGTCAGGTCATGTGTACAGGTTCACACGTGGTATAAGAGGCTTTGAGCACCACAGTCTGACTCTAGAGACTAACATTGACATCATGTTGCATTGCCTCTGTATTTAAGATAGTGTGAACAGTCTGGAGACAAACAAAACAGATGCTTCCTAAAAGCAGTAAGCAGCACAAGTTTCCTTCAGTTAGCTCATTTCTGGTGCACACTGAACACTGATAGACATGCCAGCATCCTTCAGTCCCCCATACATCTAGAGTTCACAAAGACATCAAAGAAAGTCTCAGCATTCCAGGGCATCTATGCTGTGAACCAGGGGAGAGCAGCCAAAGACATTTTGGCCTCAGAATGATCATCTCATGACCAGGAGAAGAGCCGGATCTCCCTAGTGAAGCCTCAGGTACCCAATGTCTACCATTCCTGCTGACAAAGTCTACCCACTGGCCATGCAGACATTGTGGCCACCTGCCCCAATGAAACTAAAAGGGACCAGAGCGTTCCAAATAAGGCTGATTGACAGCTGTGGCCAGGTAGCATGATTTCACCAAAGAACCATTGTACTGCTGCCTTCCCTGGACTTGCTGACTTTCCTGGACTACAAGAGAACTTGGAGGGAGACAGCCCAGCAATGAAGTCACCACAGAGGCACCAGGCACAATAGCACCCTTGTGAGATGCAGCCTGTGATCTCATGAGTGCAGAGGCACTGAGCCATGGTCCCTGCCTAGCTAGCCCTACCCAGGTACAGCCCAGCGCAATATGCAATGACCATGAGATCACTCAGATCCTCTCCTTTGGATGATCTCAGAACCAACAAGAAGAAGCCAGCAGTGTCCCCCATGGTTGAACTTTTCTATATCTTCCCCAGGTTGAAAATCATCACGAGAGAACTTGAAGGCTTTCCTACTGAATTGTAATTTGTTCCGATTGGAATATAGAGGTTATTCACATTCTGTTACCTCACATACACCAAAAGACAGTACTTTAATATTGTTCAAAACATTTTCCTGGGGCCAGGAGATGGATCAGCATTAGGAGCAATGTCTGCTCTTGCAAGGGTCCTGGGTTCAATTCCTAGCACCCACATAGCAACTCACAGCTGTCTATAACTCCAGGTCCAGGAAACCCAATGCCCTTTTCTGGCCTTCATGGGCACCAGGCACGCATGTGGTACACAGATATGCATGCAGGCAAAATACCCATACACATAAAATAATATTATTAAATAAAAATATTTCCCAATCTTATTCAGAGAGGATTTAAGACAGACACCCATGATGTGGCAAGGGCCCATAATTTGAGTTCTGGGTGAACAAGAGAAATCAAGACTGAAAAAAATTAAATCATATAGAGAAAATTAAATTAAATCATATACAGAAAATAGAGTCTTTAACATTGGATGGCTCTACATCAGTGACACTGAGCTTCCTGTTGGCCAAGGCAAAGAAGAAAACACAAACAAATTGAAAAATATACATTCAACCGTTTCTGCCAAGATGCTTTACCTCAATATCTTAAAATAAATATTGTGTGTGTGCACATGCGTACATGCCATAGTGCACGTGTGAATGTCAGAGGACAGCTTGAGAGAGCCCATTCTCTCCTTCCATTGTATGGATCCCAGGGATCAAACATGAGTCATCAGAATTGGCAGCAGGTGCTTGAACCATCTCATCAGCTCTCATTGGTAACGTAAAATTACAGTGTTCATGAGATAAACCAGTCAGTTGCTCAAGTAAAATACAGCTTCTGGGGGGAACTATTAGTAAGATTTATTATTAAGTGGGTGTTATAAGGTTGTAGCCAATTCCTTACAAAAATCTAGCTCAGGTCAACAGTTTGCTGTGTTGTAAAAACTAGGATTGGCAAACTGTGGAGTCCATTAGCCAAAGCTGGCCCACAGCCTATTATTGTAAGCACAGTTTCAGACTTAACTATGCTCACTTGTTTCTTCTTTTGTATTGTCTATAGCTGTCTTTGTACTGTAAGGGCAGAGTTGAATTGTTGCAACAGATCTCATATAGCAGACACACCCTAAAGTGACCTCCCCTGGTCAATGCCACGGTAGAACTTGTGGCATGCTTCTGAGCAGTATACTATGGCAAAGGTGCCTCGATTTCATGTCCTTGGTGAAGTCAATGCTATAATTTGGATATAAAATGTTCCCCAGTGGCCCACATGGGAAAGACGTGACCTGTGACCTGTGTTGGGTGATAGTCCCTTAAGAGGCAGGTCCTAACAGAAGGAAGTTAGGGCACTGGGAAAGATGCCTTTGAAGATGATATTGGAACCCCTCTCTCTCTCTCTCTCTCTTCCTCCTTCCCTCTCTCCCTCACTCCCTCTCTCTCTCCTCCCTCCCAGCTATCATAATGGACTGAGCTGTCCCAGGCCCAAAGTAACAGGGCCAAGTGACCATGGACTGAAACTTCTGAAACCACAACTTGATTTTCTCCTCTGTGACTGATTGTCTCAGGTGTTTTGTCTCCGTGGGGAAAACCAACTGACACGCTTACCTTATGTAAGACTCTGTTTTAGCAGACTGGAGGGAGAGAGGATGAAAAGAAGGTAGAGAGGGAGGAGAGGAGGAGGAAGAGGATTCATAAGACCCTGTCTCAAAAAGATTGCTAAAATTTAAAATAGCTTTAAATTAAAATAAAGTCCTCTGCACAGCAAAGGAAATAATCAACAACTTTAAAACGAGCCTATTAGTCAGGAGAAAAGATTTGCAAACTATGTATCTGATCAGGGGTTAATATATCAAATAAACAAGAAACTCAATAATTGAGTGAAAATATAATCTGATTAATGAATGATCAAAAGTAGCAAAAACGCAATATTTTTCCCCCAAAAAGACACAGAAACAGCCAACAGGTATAGGGAAAAGTGCTCAAAATTATTCATCAGGAAAATAAAAATGAAAGCCATTCTAGGGCATCCCTCAAGTCTGTTAGGATCTTTTATCAAAACAAGGAAATGAAGTGTTAGGGACTGCTCAGAAGAAAGGGAATGCTTGCTTACTGTTGGTGAGAATGTAAATTAATACACCCATTGAGGAGAAAGGGGGTAATGCTTTCTTGAAAAATTAAAAATAGAACTACCCTATGACTCAGAAATCCTACTTCTGGGGGGTATATCCAAAGGGAAGGAATCAGCATATTCTATGATACCTCTTCTTCCTTTTATGTAACTGTGTTTTTCATAGTAGCCAGCATGTGAGGGGTACTCAGGACACAGAGGAAAGAACAATTCAAGTTCTAGGCTAGCCTTGGCTATCTAGTGAAAAAAACAAACATAACCTGAATAGCCATCAACAGATAAGCTGATGATTCAACTTGGGTATAAATGATAAAATATCACTCAACCTTAAAAAGAAAGGTCTGTTGCTGAACATAGAGACATTATGCTAAGTGAATAAGCTAGACCCAAAAAGACAAATACTCCATAATGCCACTTGCATGTGAATCTCACAAAATCCTATAAGAGGAAAGGGTGCCGGTTTCCAGGGGCTGATGTGAGGGGAAGATGTCAATCAAACTGTACAAAGCTACAGCTATATGGGATGAGTCCGTGCACAGCTCTGATCCACATGAGCTCAATAATAGATGACACTGTGGTGTGCACTGGAAGTTTCCAGAAAGAGTAGATTCCAAGTGTTCTCACCCAAGACAAGTAACTATATATATAGTGAGCTGGATGTACTCATTTCCTTGACCAGTACAAGTATATATGCATATATCACTATGCATATATGCATGTGATGCATAAGTACATGTGTATGCATGAATGATCATATTTCTCAATATATCATGTTGAGGCCAGCAAGATGGTTCCATGGGTGAAGGAGCTTGCTACCAAGCCTGATGACATAAAGTTTCAATCCCCAGACCACACATATACACACACTAATAGAGATGATGATGACGATGATGTAATGGTTTATATAGAAGGTGTGGCCCTGTTGGAGTAGGTGTGTCACTGTGGGTGTGGGCTATAAGACCCTCATCCTAGCTGCCTGAAAGTCAGTCATTTGATGAAGATTTAGAACTCTCAGTTCTGCCTGCACCATGCCTACCTGGACACTGCCATGCTCCTACCTTGATGATAATGGACTGAACCTCTGTACCTTTAAGCCAGCCCCAATTAAATGTTGTCCTTATAAGAGTTGTCTTGGTCATGGTGTCTGTTCACAGCAATAAAACCCTAACTAAGACAAATAATAATAATAATAATCAACACAATAAATTTTGTTTTAAAGGCATTATGTTGTATCTCTCAAACATTGATAAAATTTAATTTTATACAATGTGATCTGGATTAAGTAGATAAATGGAAAGGCAAAAGTGAGTAATTCTGAAGCCTCCACCAAATGTCTCTACATCTGAACGAGCCTCTTCTCCTCAGCACTCTTCTCTCCCTGGTTCCTCTGGGCACACCCATCCTCTTCCCAGCTGCAGAAGAGCCTAGATTGGCGAATCTTTCTACAACTAACCCTCAGAACATGGTGTTACGAAATAAGTAGCCACAGTATAGGGTTTTCTGTGCCCCACCCCACAGCAACACACACAGCCTGCATGGTGGTTTATGAAATGCCATAGACATCATTTCAATAGTTCTTGAAGCTTCTAACAAGAAATTATTTAAAGCTGGGGAAGTGGGATGGAAAGAGAGAGGGAGACTCTATTATATATATTATGTATAATGTAATATATTATATGTCTAATATACAACATAATATACATCATCTATATGTATATGTTATTACATATATTGTGTATATATATCATAGTATATATTATGTTATATATAGTAATGTGTTATGTTATGGTATCT
>JADRCH010000033.1:2422584-2454437 GCA_019843965.1 Rhynchomys soricoides
TTCTTCTTCTTCTTCTTCTTCTTCTTCTTCTTCTTCTTCTTCTTCTTTGTTGTTTTTTTTGAGACAGGGTTTTTCTGTGTAGCCCTGGTTGTCCTGGAATTTGCTCTGTAGACCAGGCTGGCCTCAAACTCACAGAGATCCACCTGCCTCTGCATCCCAAGTGCTGGGATTAAAGGCACATGCAGCCCCCACCCTTCATAACCCTCACCTTTAATTAGAGAGGAGTACTTTAAAGCATCCTGAACCAACGAGATGCTTTAGAAGCCAAGAGTCTCCTAACATGGGTTCCTTACAGATATCCACGACTGCTTTTCTGGGAAATGAGACAGGACTCCAGAGAACTGTAGGGATGGAGAAACAGAAGCAACTGATGAATCCTTTGAGCAGGGGAATTCAGTAGAGCCCCTGCTGGCTTGAGTGTGTCCCAAACAAAGGCCCGCAAATTCAGGCTCCAAGAATGCATTTGCAATCTGGGTTGAGTATGAGGTAGTTCTTTGTTTAAGAAAGGACCTTGAAAACCAAAAGAAAAAAAATGGCTCAGCAGAGTTTGCCATTCTTACAACAAAGGAGTAGACATTCTTGAACTCCACCTCACCTGGAATCCAAATTCTAAGTCAGCAGAGCCTCTCATAGAGCTAGGAGAAGAAAAGGATACTCTTTTGTTTTCCAAGAAAGCCAGGTATGGAGGAACCACAATCCCAAAGAGAAGAGAACCAGCACCCTCACCCTTAAAGCAAGCCACCCAAGCCAGAAGGTTGAGAACCAAACATGCACACAAGAAGATTAAGTTTTCCCTTGGATTTCCTGTTGATGGGTTGTTTAGGATGTCTGCATGGGTGAGGGAAAGCCATCTATTGCCGTGATAAGACATTGACCAAAGCCAACTTGGGGAGGAAAGCATTTACTTGGCTTACAGATTAGAGTCCATCAGCAAGTGAAGTCAAGGCCGGAATCTGGAGTCAGGAAATGAAGCAGAGACCACTGAGCAACACTGCTTAATAGCTCGTTCCCTACAGTTTCCCAGCTTGCTTCCCCCACCCCCTCCATAGGTATATAAACTCTTTATTAACAGCCAAGACCCAGAGACTCATTTCTTCTTGGATACACCCACAGTATGCACCCCAACCTCCCACCCCAACCCTTAGCGAGTGGTGTTGGTGTGCTGACCTAGGACACAAAGATCCCAAAAGTGGTGCAGCCCCCTATGGGCTCTGATTTTCTTCAGCTGCTCCAGGTCCTCATGCAGCTTGCTGTCTAGACCATTGGCCAGAACCTGGCTGTACTTCCTATCCTTTACATCCTTCTGTCTGTTCTAGAACGAGTCTAGGATCTTGTGCTGTGTGGATTCTGTGTGATGGTGATCACACGTTCCACCGCATCCTCTGTGAGTTCTCCAGCCCTCTTGGTGAGGTCAACGTCTGCCTTCCTCAACACCACATGAGCATATCTCTGCCCCACATCCTTAATGGCAGTGATGGCTAAGGCTATTTTCCGCCGCCCATCGGTGATAGTGTTGAGTACTCACAAAATGTACTGAAACTTCTCGGGGATCACTAAAGGCATGGCGGTGGCACAAGTGGCGGACTATAGGCCTCCTATGGAAGCCCAGCTTGCTTTTTTATAAGTCCAGGGAGCACCCGCTTAAGGGTGGTACCATTTACAGTGAGTCCACTGCCACATCAGTCATCAATCAAGAAAATGCCCCACAGGCTCCCCTGGAGACCAATCTGATGGCCATTTCTCAATTAAGATTTCCTCTTCCCAGATGACCCGAGCTTGTGTCAAGCTGACTAAATAAGTAAAGAAATAAACTGAGATAACCAACAGAGTAACCAAGGAATTTTGAGTAGTTTCCATTTAAAATTCTAAAGGGAGTAAAAATCAGATAGGGATTGGAACCCACAGGTTCATACACCAGGTGACTATAAGCTTGGTGACAGAGCTGTGATCATCAGCTGGCTCACTCCACCACATTTTCCTGGGAATATCAGAGAATCCTGGAGTTAATACTGAAAACAGAATAAGTGGAGAAACTCTAAAAGGATTTTTTAAAAGTCGGGGAGGAAGGAAGCAAAACTTAAAAAAATAGTCTAAATTTATGTTATACTGCCCGCAGAGACCATGAAACTAGAACTGAGTAAGAACAGAGTGTGGCAGTTAGGTCTTTCATAAACATACTAGAAAGCTGTTAAAGACCACCTAATCATATGTAAAAAGAATGACATATGATGAGTGGGGGGGGCGGGGTTATTACAGCAACACACTTTATTTTGCATGTAAAATTAATCAATATAAATCAATAGAATTCACCTTGCTAATACAATAGATGAGGAAAAAGTATATGGACAGCAGGTTGCTGATGGGGATCTTTTATTTGTTTTACTTTACTCTGTGCATCCGTACATAGAGGTCAGAGGACACTTTTCAGGAGTGAGATCTCTCCCTCCACCAGTGGGTTCCAGGGATTGAACTCAAGTTGTTAGGCTTGGCAGCAAGCATCCTTACCCACTGAGCCAGCCCACCAGCCAAGAAAAGGCATGCATTAATATAAACGTGATATTCATTCACCACTTCTAAAAATCTTTAAAAGTCAGCTTACAATGGAATATTGTACGTCTGTACACACACAACACACACACACACACACACACACACACACACACACACGGGGCGGGGAGACAAAAATCCAAAGTTAACTTATACAGTAACACCAAAAATATCATTAAACTCTACTTTGCACTGTATCAGAAGTCAATTCTGGGTGTATTGTACCTTAAATACAAAAGGTGAAAGTGTGCAACTTTTCACAAGTAACAGAAGATCCTAAAAACATTCAGAAGGGGGAAATGACCAAATGGAAGAGGCCCTGCTTGTCAAAGACTCTGACAGTAGTGGGGTGGGGGGGTGGGGGGAGGGTGCACTACAGAGTGGGGGGGGGGCATTTGCCACATATACTCCCAGTGAAGGGCTCAAATCCAGAATATATAGCTAGGGGAAACCCACACTGGGGAAAAAAGTAGATATTCCAGTAGGAAAACAGACAAACGGACAGGGAGACGGCGGCTGGTAGTGCTTGCCATAAAGCCTTATGGAGTTCAATCCTAAGGATGCAGATGCTGTAAGAGAATCCACTCATGCAAGTTGTCCTCTGACCCCACAGGTGCCCAGTGATCCACATGCACACACACTGTCACCACAGGTAGATAGATACATAGATAGATAGACAAATAACATGCAAATGACTCCAATAATGATTTCATTAAAAAGAGCGTCTAAATTCCAATAATCATGAAGAAAGACAATCACCTTCATGGGCAATGCAGATTGAAGACACAATGAGACACCCAGCACTGAGATCCTGGGCTTGAAACATTGTTCTCCAAAAATGAAATCAGAGCCACTTAGAGAAAAAGCCAATTCTAAAACTGGGCAGAAGCAACACAGCACTAGCCTGGGTTATTATTTAATATCAGAAAGAGAGAACGTGCTTAAAAATAAGAGGATGGGCCATGGCACCTTAAAGGGACAGAAGAAGGCTACCCTAGAAGAGTACCAGTAGTCAATGCTGGTGAAAATAACTAATAAATAATGTGTGTTGGGTTATCATCCAAAGTATAAAAAACTGAGATGAATGAATGAATGAGATGAAATCATCTTCCCTCAGAGTAACTATAAATAATAAATATACGTTCTCCAACTCCAAGAAGTGGGATTAAAGCATCCCCCTTCCCTTCCATTTAAGAATGAGCTGAACTTCATGATTTCCTTCTACTACAGAACAGTACAAGAGAACCCATGACTTTATAGGGAAGAAACAGGCAAATGTGAGCTTAAGCAGTGAAGGAAATTCACCTGGGAAAGCCACGTGAGTGCTTCCTAATCCAGTGATGTCATCGTGGCTTCCTTGATAGCAGTGTAGTAAGATAAACGCCTCACCTCTGAGATACACTTTCCCCAGCCTCCAACTCCCTTCCACTCATGAGAAAACCACGAGACAGATGCAGACTCCAGGAGATGCTGCAGGATGACCTCACTGATGTTTCTCAAGGCCATTAAACAATGGAAGCCTAGACATTTCCATAGGCCTGAAGGGAGGGGGCACATGACAACTGAATGCAAGGTGGCACTTGAACCAGAAAGAAGACCATGATGGAAGAACAGGTAAGGTCTAAATAAAGGATTGAGTTCGGTTAGTAAAGAAACGGATCTCTATTCCTTAGCTTCCCAAAGCATAATAAGAGAGTGTGGTTGCCAACAAGAAGGAGAAATTAAGTATAGAGTCTGCAATGCCATTTCCCTATAAATCAAATTATTCCTTCACAAGACTTTTATTTGAAAACCTAAATGCCACCTCACCTGTATGACAGAGGCTACAACTAGAAACACTACAGACACTGCCATGTGCTGAGAAGGATGTCAGAGCCCCTGGAACCTCGTCCTCTACAAATGGAAGGATGAGTTGGCACAGCACTTCAGAAAATTCTTTGTCTATGTCCAGTAAACATGAATATACCCATATCTTAACACGGGTTATAGTTAGTCTTGGATATCTTGATTGGCTCTCTCTGCCTAAGAGACATGCCTTAGACTCTTATGAATGAATATATATAAGGGACATTTCCAGGAAGAATTAATGGGTGAAGAACACTCTTCAGAGCACACAGTGTCTTCTAGCTGCAGACTCTTCTAATGGCCACACAGATGTTGGTCTGAAGAAGTGGCAAAGCCATGTGCTTCCCTCCAGTCGTTTGTTGTTGGTGGGAGTGTCTAGCCAACTGCTGTCCTTGCCACCATCATCCTTCACTGTCTTCAGAACCCAACTTCTCTGGTCTTCCAATGTGAACTGAAGGATGGTGACTCCAGGAACCCTCCAGGCCTTCCATGACAGGACATTAAGTCATCCAGCCCTGCTGACTGAGCATCTTCTGGGGTCTCAGCCTCTCCAGCAGGAAAAGGGCCATTGTGGACTGCCCAGCTGTATCCCATAAGACAGTCTAACACATGCCCTTTTGTAAGACACATTCATGCTTTGAGTTCTGCTCCTCTAGAGAGGCCTGCTAACACAACTGTTACTTTCTTTTCTCTTTCTGCCATTTGTTGAGTGTATCTTGTGTGGCACTGCACAGCTCATGAAATTCTGAACAATAGTGAGAAAGAGGAACTTACTGCTACTCAGAACAGTGTGGTTGGATTCTACAAACATGATGACAAGCAAAAAGGTAAGTTAACAAGATTAGTCACAGCCAGTGTGTGTGTGTGTGTGTGTGTGTGTGTGTGTGTGTGTATACTGGCTGGTTTTGTGTGTCAACTTGACACAAGCTGGAGTTATCACAGAGAAAGGAGTTTCAGTTGAGAAAATGCCTCCATGAGATCCAGCTGTAAGGCATCTTCTCAATTAGTGATCAAAGGGGGGGAGGGCCCCTTGTGGGTGGTGCCATCCCTGGACTGGTGGTCTTGGGTTCTATAAGAGAGCAAGCTGAGCAAGCCAGGGGAAGCAAGCCAGTAAGAAACATCCCTCCATGGCCTCTGCATCAGCTCCTGCTTCCTAACCTGCTTGAGTTCCAGTCCTGACTTCCTTTGGTGTTGACCAGCAATTGGAAGTGTAAGCTGAATAAATGCTTTCCTCCCCAACTTGCTTCTTGGTCATGATGTTTTCGAAGGAATAGAAACCCTGACTAAGACAAATTGGTACCAGCATAGTGGAGTATTCCCGTGAAAACCTGACCATGTTTTGGGGAGGACTGTGGAAGGACTTTGAAACTTTGAGCTAGAAGAGCTATTGGTATGTTAAGAACTCTGTGGGATGTTCCATAGAAGCTTGGAAGATAATCTTGAAAACATTGCAGAAGATGGAGGCCTGGCTTGTGAAATTTCAGAGGGAAGATTAAAGACTCTTATCAAGGCTATTGCTATTTTTAATGTGAAGATTCTGTGGTTTTGGTTAGCTGGGGCTGAAGGATCAGCTATGATTAACAAGATACCAGAACTACTAAAGCAAAACCATTGCATTACTGGGACTATTGATGCTGGTTAGCTGGAGCTGGGAAATTGGCGGTGATTGGGAAGAGACCAGCATCATTGAGGTGAAATCTTCTGAGAAGTGTTTTCTGAGAGCCCAGAGGCTGCATTCCAGAGATAGCCAGGGTTGTATCTTGTGCTGTGGCTGGACTTGGTAATGTGTAAGAGTCACCCAGGTGGTACTGGTTTTGAAGGCATGAAGGGATCATGAAGAGCAGCTGAGGCCTGGGCACTGTGAGAGGCCATGGAAGGCCATTGGTGAAGGTGCAGCCTCAGTTGTAATTGATGGCCCAGGACTGAAGGGGTCATGCAAAGGAGTTGAAGAGAGCTTATGAGAGGCTGTTGATAAAGCCTAGTTAGTTACATTGGAAGACAGCAGTGTTTTGGAGATGCCAGTACTATGAGATGACCACCAAGTAAAGCAGCAGCAGTGGAGTACAAGCATCTGGAGCCTAGAAGACAGGGTGTGTGCTACAAAGCACAGAGCTGGAGAAGGGACCCAATCCCTTGGAGGAGCTAGAAGATTGTGAGTGGATCCCAGACATTGGACAGTTGGAGTTTGATTTTGATTTTGATTGTGACTGTGCCCTGATATTTTTCCCTCTTGAAGGAAAGTATTTTAGTGGAGCCCACAGTTAAGAGACTTTTAATTCTAAAAGATAATGGATATTTTAAAGGGATTGAACTTTTGATCTGTAAAGACTGTGGGACTTTTAAAGTTATTTGGATCTTGGGGATGAATAAGAAAGTAAGGGTCGAGGCTTATTGGTGATGTGTTTGTGTGTCAAGTTGACAAGGGATCAATTGTACTGGCTGGTTTTGTGTGTCAACTTGACACAAGCTGGAGTTATCACAGAGAAAGGAGTTTCAGTTGAGAAAATGCCTCCATGAGATCCAGCTGTAAGGCATTTTCTCAATTAGTGATCAAGGGGGAGGGTCCCTCATGGGTGGTGCCATCCCTGGGTCTTGGGTTCTATAAGAAAGCAAGCTGAGCAAGCCAGGCAGAGCAAGGCAGTAAGAAACATCCCTCCATGGCCTCTGCATCAGCTCCTGCCTCCTGACCTGCTTGAGTTCCAGTTCTGACTTCCTTTGGTGATAAACAGCAATTGGAAGTGTAAGCTGAATAAATGCTTTCCTCCCCAACTTGCTTTCTGGTCATGATGTTTGTGCAGGAATTGAAACCTTGACTAAGACAGTGTGTATGTGTGTCTGTGTGTGGGTGTGTCTGTGTGTATTTGTGTGGGTATATGTGTGTATGAGTGCATGAGTGTGTGTGTGTGTGTGTGTGTATCTTACTATATTTAACTCATATAAAGGGCAAAAGCAACCAATGCCACAGAAGCCAAAGCAAGAGCCACGTCTGAAAGGAAAGTGTAGTGGTTAGAGTGAGCCATGGGGAAAGGTTAGGGGATCTGATTCCTGGCGACACTAGGTTTTCAAGTCATAAAAACATAAGTCATTCTACTCTCGACCACAGTCCTTGATTTATGTTTTACTTCAGCAAAAAAAACATTTCTGGAAGCTGAGAAATCACACACACACACACACACACACACACACACACACACACACACACTTCAGGTCTGTTTAATTTTGACCTAAAGCATATAAATGCACATTCATCGCGCACTTGTTTGATGTGGAGCCAAGGCCTTCCTCTGAGAGCGTGTCAGCTGACTGCAGCTCCTTGTCACCCTTTTATATAAACCACACCTAGAATACCTCATCTACAGTTTCCAGCAGGACTTTCTTGGAAGTGGAGGGAGACCTTCAAAAGCCCCATAAAGCTACCCGAGTTCAGAATATTGCTAGGATCTTATGATTTTCCAGTCTTTCATTGTCACATCCACACCTAATTCAAAAGCAAGTTCTGTCTCAGTTCTCTTTGATCTCTTCAACCTGGCGTTCCCAGAAACTGTTCCCTACCCCACCCCTCACCCTCACCCACACACCCCACCCTGCTCTCCCTCTCTCTCCCTCCTATCCCCCGCTGAAAGGCACCATGTTCTATTTCAAGTTAATATTTTACCAGATAACCAATAACGGAAATTGACATAAGTAACCTGCAAACGGACCTCACTAGACACACTCCATTGACAGGAGCAACGACCTGGATAAGAGTCTTGGAAGCCAAGCTGCACAGAAGCACTTCCCTTGATACGAATGTGCATTCATCCACGAGCTTTGCAAAGGAAATGACCACTAATTCATCTTCACGTTTGCTAAGTGGAGAAGTCCCTCTTGAGATTATCTATGCCCCTGAACTCCTAGCCATTGACCCTTGATCATCCTGGGGTCATCTTTCAGCTCATCCACTATGGCAACTCCTTTAATGATTTTTTCACAGAGGAACCTCTTATAGTACAAATAAGCACCTACTTCGTTCTGTTTTGTTGAGTGCAGTGCTGTTTGGTTTTAGTTTCATTGTGGGGGTAGGGGGCTTTATTTTGCTTAAGACTCCTTAACTACCAAGCAAAGTAGATGTTCAGTATATGAATGGTCAGAAAGCAAATGACGCGTGGATGCACAGAGGGTTTTGGTCCCACAAGCAAAACTTAAGCTTCCACATTCTGTCCTATAAGACCTGTCCTGTTCAGAACCTCCTTGTCTTTCAGTGACTTCATCTTCCACATCTTCAATGCATCCCAAGCCCCTCTAGGTTGCTGAGCACATCATTGGGCACCTTGGTCCCTTTGTCCGAGTACTCTTTTTCCATGGCCTTCCACATGGGTGCCCATGTAAGACTCAAATCTTTCCTCAAAATCAAAGCTGTGCTTGTCCTATCACAACAGAGGTCATAGCAAGTCTTATCTCCTGCCTGACAAATCCTGTTACTGCCCTTCCTCGTTATCTGCTTGGCTCTCCTGCAGACAGCGCAACGGCAAGACTTGGGTGCCGGGACCCAGTCATTTTATTTAGCGTCGTAATCTTAACGTCTAGCTCAGCCTTGGCGTATAGTTGATATTCAACACAGATGTGAAAGTAGGACTTAGCTGGCCCGAGTTCAAACTTCGCCTGTGCCATTTGATAATTGTGGAGCCCTATCAGATTACAAGACTTACTGTAATACCCACCACACGGTGTCTGGTGCACATTGAATGAATCTCCAAGAGAAAGGAGTCCAGCACACAAAAGTGCTCCCTAAACGGAAGCTAGAAACACGTGGAAGTGCCCACACTAAGATAAACACATGGTCACCTGGGTCCTTTCAGGTCCTGCGCAAATCAGCTGTGATGAGAACCCACCCCGTGGGGGAGGAGACACTCCAAACACGGGAGTAGAAGACTGAACAGCCAGTGTTCCTCTGCCCCCTCTCCTTACTTCGCCCCAATTTCTCTGCCCTTCCCACTCTTCCCCATATCCAGGCTCCATCTCTGTGGGTAATTTGAAATTAAAATCCCAAAGTTATTTTTTATAAGTATGAGCAATCACTCCCCCGGTCTGCTGGCACGGCATCCTGACAGGGGGCTGGCAATAGCCAGTTCACAGTAAGCCCTGCCAGGGGACCGTGCACATGCTTCTAAGAATAACTCAGTGTCCAAGAATTCTGCCTGCTCTATCGCAAGTCGGGGCCAGTCAGCAGCTGGTTTGCATTAGCGTGGAGGGTGATGGTATCCCACTTTACTACAGTGAGGCTGGTGCCCCTCCCTCCCTTCCTCTGCTCCCATTTGAGACTGTCATTGAACGCAAGGTCTTCATTTACAGTCTTGAAAGTACCAGGAAGGAGTCTGGTTAGAAGTGAACTGCAGAGCAGATTGAGTTTGGGCCCTTTCATCTCAGGTCTGAGCCATCCATCACAGCTCCAGCTGAACATCATCTGGAGTGTCCCAGGGGTTTAAGTACCCCAAGGCCACAGGAAAAGTCTACGCAGATGGACTCTCCTGCCATTGCCTTGACTTCTGTTTTTCTTTCTTTCTCTTTCTTTCTTTCTTTCTTTCTTTCTTTCTTTCTTTCTTTCTTTCTTTCACTCATTCATGTCTGCCCAGAATTACTGACTATAAACCTGGAGCTTAGGGTGCCCTAGGAGGTCTCAAGAAGGCATCTTGATCTACAGTGAATCTTGGGAAGGACAGATGGTACCACTCCCCTGAGACATTGGGGGCACATTTGACAGCATAGACTGAGTCACAAACGGAAGGGGCACTCCTGGGTTTGGGCGTGTAAGGAGAATGCAAAATGTCCTGAGATGCACAAAACACTTTCACAGGAAAAAGGACGGCCTGGCCCAAAGCTGTCAGTATGTCTCCCTTGAGAAACACTCCCAGACCAGACGGAGTGTGTAGTCTTCCACTCTCCCATCCTACTCTGACTCCTATTCCGTGGCGCTTTGTTTATGAAAGCAGGCGTTCTCATTCTTTGCCTCTACATATCTCCAAATATTTACAATAGAAAGTGTGGGTGGTGGTAGTGAAGGACCAGGGGAAATGCTCCATTTCACCTGTGTTAGCTACGGAAACGTGAGTGGTTGATGCTTCTCAGATCCCCAGCTTCCATCTGTGTAGGGATGCTCCTGATAGCTGGCTGTTTTGTACATGGCTGCCACATTCCCCAGTTTTTGATATTGACAAACATGGCTCAGCAGTGCGAGTCAGAGACCTTACAGAGTCGGCACTGAATACCCTGTAGATGTTATACACAAAATGCCTTCCACTCTGCTTGCTATTCAGCAGTCTTATACTATCCATCTCTTCTGCCTCCTTCTTCCCATATCCCTTACTTGTCTCATTGCTGTGACAAAATACCTCACAAAATCGAGTCAGGAAAGGAGGGGCTTAGCTTGGCTCACAGTTGAAGGTTACAGTGCTTGGAGGTTTAAATGAGAATGGGCCCCGCTGGCTCAGAGGTTTGAATGTTTGGTTCCCAGTTGCTGGACTGTTTAAGAAGGCTTAGAAGGCTTTGTTGGAGAAGGTATGTAACTGGGGGTGGGCTTTGAGGTTTCAGAAGCCCACAACAGACCTGCCCCCCTCTCTCTGCTGCAGCTGTGGATCCTACTGTTGCAATGCCATGCCTGCCCACCTTACCACCCCACTCCCTACCATGATGGTCGGTCAGGAACTCATTCTCTGACACTAAGCAGGCCCCTAATTAAATGCTTTCTCTTATAAGGTGCCTTGGTCAAAGCATCTCTTCACAAGAGCAGAAAGGTAACTAAGCCACGGTGCATCAGGGCAGGAAAAATGCAATGACAGGAACACAAAGCTGCTGGTAGCATTATGCTAGGAAGCAGAGCAATGGATCTCGGCTTGTTCTCTCATTTGTATTCATTCTGGGACCTGAGCTACGGGTTCCTGCCACCCACCTTTAGAGTGGGTCTTCCCACGTCAATTAACCTATTCCAGAAACTCCCTCATGGATACACACAGAGATTTGTCCCCATGTTGATTCTAAATCCCATCAAGTTGACAATCATGATTAACCAGCCTGCTTCCCAAAGGCCATCTGTGGTCCACTGAGGAATGACTACAAGCCTCAGTCAGTGTTCCATGCTTACTTGGTGAGTCAGCATAAAGGAGACTCAACAGCAACCAAAAAAAGCAGCATCTTCTTCTCTCTCACAGTTAAAAAAAATACAGTATAGACCCTAAGTACACATACATATTTACACAAATGAATATGTGATTTGTACAAGAAGTGTATTAAACTATAAAGGTGTACTGTCTACCATCTCTTTATCTTGCCTCTTAATGTTCAAAAATGAGCGATCATTTGGCCATCTAGTCTATTACTGTAGGAGACAGGAATGAGAAGTCAAACTGTTTTAAATAAAAGAGACTGGGGCACAGTAGAGGAACAAGGAAGGAGATATCACAGGAAGAAAGAAAGAGAGGGGAAGATGGGGAGGAGGAATCTCAGGACAAGTGATCCAGTAGCAGTTGTCCATGTTTCATTATAGGGAGATGTATCTAGGCTAGCCACACTGGAAGGCCCTGAGATGTAGCCACAAAATCCTCCCAGAGATCCCTACAAGGTTGCAGTATAGTTACAAGCCCAGCTTTCAATGGTCACTACCTCAATCCAGCTACACAACCCTGCTTTCTGTTCAGTTCCATTCCTAACCTGCTCACTCAAGTTCTGAAAAAGAGCCAGACTTTCTTTAAGTGCTAGAGAAAGCAGACAAAGGAGATGACAAGAGCAAAGCCCACAGAACTTCAGAGTATGCATCAGTGACTGCTCCTCTCAAAGGACCTCTAGCAGCAAAAGGAAGCAAGTGACTCTTGCTTCTCAGACTGAACAACTGTCTTTCTCTGATCCTGTGAGCCTATCAGAGCCCATGTCTCTCAACCTTCTCTGCCTTCCAATGGAGAAATCAATGTAATTTTAATTAAAGCTGTTCCCTCTCTAAAAGACAGAGCTAAAAAACAAACAATAACAAAACAAAAAGAAAACCAGGGCCCAGGAGTAGTGCTAGGAAGAGTAAGGCTTAGTTGATAAAGCACAGAGACCTGAGTTTGATCCTGAGCAGAACAGTTGGTGACAAACACTTATCATCCCAGCATCACTTATATATTTTTTTAATTGTGCCAGATAAAAGTCTTCCTGGATTCTACAACTTTGAATTCCCTCTACCTGATAGCCAGTCCCTCTGGTTTTAGAAATGTCTCTCTAGTTTTCCCTGAGAGCAAGTCAAGTTGAGAAACTTGCATTCATCCTATTGAAAACAAGAATGCATTAAACCAGACAGTACTGATTCATCAGCAGTACATCCCAGGCATAGGGAGTACAAGGCCTGCTACTAAAGAAAGAATAAAGAATACACTCCCTTTGATGGCAAGAGAATTACCATCCAAAATGGCAGCTCAAAACAAAGTTAATGGTATCTCAGCCAATTATAAACAATGGAAATATAATGTGAGCCACAAATGTAACTTTTAAGATTTCCATATTCATGCCACGAAAATTAGAAAAGAGGTGAGTTTAATCTTAATACTATTTTAATTTAACTAAATACATTCAACTTATTATTTAACATGTAATCACTATAAAGAAATTGCCAATGAGATATTCTGCATTTTTCTTAACAGGTCTTCAAAACCCAAGGTGTAATTTACATATCCATTTAGATTTCAGTTGTTTCATGTGGTCCAGCCACATGCAGTGAGAAGTAATCATGGTATTGAACAGCAAAGACATCAAAGGTATTAGTGGCAAATTTGGTTCTTAATGCTCATACACTCCTGTGGGCAGGGGAGAAAAAGCAAACATGTCTTCTTTGATGCCTGCTGTCTGTCTCTCAGTCCTTAAGTGGTACCCTGACTTTTCTCTCCAGAGTGACCAATCTTAACTCATATACATCTTCAGTGGTATTGAGGCCACTGCAGATTCAGGTCAGTTGTCTGGGGTGAGTCATGTGATCCAGTGAGAGCTACTCTTTTGTTTGGATGAAGGAACATCCTAGTCTTCTGGACATGTATGCAGTAGAAGGTCTGAAATGCCAGATTCCTCAATGAAGAGACTGGAATTGCAGTCTCCATGTTGTAAGGTAGAGAGAGATGAAGAGAAATTCAGTTCTCATAGTATCAACGAAGTTCCAAGGGTAGTCCTGGGATTTCCAGTTGCTTGGATTAATAAATCCAATTAAATTGAGCCAAGCTGAGTTTGAGGATTTGCTAACAAGAGTCTAGTAAACAAGAAGGAACTTCTGCTCCATTCCCCCATGTGGTTATATACAGTTAGTATAAGGTAGGTTTATTTTTTCTCCAATTGTTTTTCCCGCTCATGCAATAATCACTTGAGAAAAGAAGCACCTATTGACCCCAGTGAGTCCTGACACCCTCTGCCCTACGTGTCTAAGGAAGCAGCAGCATCATGACTCTGGAACAGCATTGTTGTATGGTCCTTACCCCATGTGTCCATGTTCTCTTGGATTAGACACAACCAGGAATCTGCTCTCTGTCTCAGCCTCTCCCTTAGCCTGGATGCCTGATGCATGCCAGTAAAACATTCACAACTCGGGTGTATCTGCCTAAATTTCCCCATGATGGTTAGGCATGGGTGTTAAACAGTTTTCATACAAAAGAGAGCCAATACATATCCTATCAGAAATAGTTTCTATCTTTCGCTGAGTCATGTCCCTACAGAAAATTACAATATTTACTTAATTTTTTAATCTCTAAACTTGACAAACATTAAGAAAGGACCTCATGTGAAAGGCATTAAAAATAGCTATCCAACATCCAAAGATGAATATGAAACTCAAGGAGACAATATCTAGTTTATGGAGAATCTGGAAAGAGTACTAGTGAAATTTAGAGATTTATACACACTCCTAAATAAAGCATAGGTCTGGAAATGAATGAGACAAGTAAGACAAGGGAGTAAGGCCCCAGTACGCAGCTGCTCCCAGGGCACACCCTCAATGGCCAGAAGACTTACCACAAGACCCCACCTCTTTAAGATTTAAGCATCTCTCAAGAGGACACTGGAAGCAAAGCTTTTAATGAGCAAACATTTAGTAACATCTAGGATCCAAGCTATAGCACAATGTAATATGGATAAACCATGAAATCACCATGCTAAGAGAGATAATTCAGCCACAAAAATATGGTATATTGTCATTTATGGGACATCTCTACAATAAGAAAATTGATGGAAACATAAAACACAGTGGTGGCTTCCTCACCTGTGGAGAGTGGGTGCTAATGGGAATAGAGGGTTTGTCTGCATTAACAAAATGAATGAATACTTGACTGTAAACATACACTGAAAACCATTGGAATGTACATTCAAAGGGGTGAAGTTCATAGTGTGTGAATGATATCTCACTGATGAATGAATGGTGAATGAATGTGAATGGTGAATGATAACCATTGTTATTTTTTTAAAAAATACTTCAAGGAACTGAGGATGGTCCCTAAACTCACTTGTCACATCACTATGTAGCCAGGGTCAGGTCTTGTGAGTCTTGGGTGAGGAAGCCCATGATCTGTCTTCTCTGATTTTGGCTTCACCAAAGAACTGACTTATTACACTGGACTTTTAATTAGGACATCTGGTAGACCATGACAGGTCACCCAACTCAATCAGTGGGTTCTGTGGCAGCCCTCAGTTAAAACAGCCCAACTAATTCCAGAACATATTGACCAACCATTTCTTCTGAGGACATGGATATACTTGGCTCCACTCCTGTGCGAGGGACTTATTTCTTCTTTTGTAAAGCAAATTCACTCTTGCAAAGCTACAACCCTTTTTGTTCCCAGAAGAGATGCCATGCCTTAAGATTTTGATGCATTTCAGCTGTGAGTCAAGGGACCCTAGCTCAGTACACTAACCAGTAACCAAAATAAACATCCCAGGAGCCAGCATCCTGAGGTTGTCGCACACTTGGGAGGTCACAAGCTATTTGTGTCAGCATGTGTTTTCCCTTCCAAGACAAGGCAAGCTATGTATGTGCAAAGTAGGAATGTTACATGATCCACCCCCACCGGTGGTAAAAATACAGGAGAAAATGATGGTTTTGGAAATAGAGAAGAACTGGAGATTGGGGGGATGGTTCAGTCAGCAAAGTGCCTGCCACATAAGCAAAAGGGTCTGAGATTGGATGCCCACCACCCTGTAAAATAGAAAAAAACAAAGACAAAGAAACCAAAAGGCACATTTTCATGTGCCTACAACCCCAGCACTGAGAGAAGCCGAAATAGGAGGATCACTGGAGCTCACTGGTCAGTCTGTCTAGCTGAAACAGTGAACTTCAGGTTCAATAAGAAACTTTGTCTCCAAAAATTAAGTGGGGAGAAATGGAGGGAGACAATCCACATCAACCTTTGGCCTCCACATACACGAACACACACACACACATACACACACACACACATGCATATAACACACAAATGATAAACACTTCAATTCATAATCAAAAATAAATGTTTGAAAAAATGAAAGAAAAGCCAAACTAAGTTCATCACTTCACCTTGCATTCCTCCCTTCCCAAAGCTGCCTGTCTGCAGCCCAGCCCATGTCAGATGTTTGAGGTGCAACTGCCCCCCCCCCAGCTTGGAGACAAATCCCATCCAAAAGGAGGGGTCAATGCCATACAGATGTGTTGATCCCCTCTTGCCA
Source organism: Rhynchomys soricoides (assembly GCA_019843965.1). Taxonomy (NCBI): domain Eukaryota; kingdom Metazoa; phylum Chordata; class Mammalia; order Rodentia; family Muridae; genus Rhynchomys; species Rhynchomys soricoides. Next base: position 2,438,659 of record JADRCH010000033.1, read on the forward strand.
GGATGAAAGACTTCTTTCAAGTAGTGTGTGTGCGCGTGTCTTCCAGGCTGCATCTCTGCTCGCTCAGGAATGCCGCTTGGCAGATGGGCCAAGAATGCTCCTTAGCTGTCCTTCTCCTGTCAAACTGGAGCTTTTGTTCTCCCTGCTGATGCTGACAGGTGCATTCTTAGGTAGATACATGCTGAACATACGGCCGGTGGAGGTCACTAGGCTTCTGGACCAAAGCACACCAATGACATTGGTATGACAATTCCTTTGTTCCCCTGAAGACCTCAAGAATCCAGAGAGATGGAGATAGGATGGGGAGAGGTTGGTATAGATTAGACCCCTTCACGGGATAAAAAGAGGAGGTGGAATCCCACTGGCTTTCATGTCCTTACATCTCCTCTGTTTGGTGGGGCCTGGGCTGTGAGATTAAACTGTACCAGGGCTTGCCGTACCTTGTACCTTCAAATCTGTGGCTCATGTCTACCTGCTGGTAACACAACTCCTCTCTCTCTCTCTCTCTCTCTCTCTCTCTCTCTCTCTCCCTCCTTCTCCCCCCTCCCCTCCCCTCCCCTTCCCCTCCTTCTCCTCCTCCCCCTTCCCTTCCTTCTCCCCCTTCCCCTCCCCCTCCCCTCCCTCCCTTTACTGTTCTCTCTATTCAACACTTCTTTCTCATGTGTCCTTACCAAACCTCAGAGACAAACAGGTCTACATTCTCCCCTGATTAATGCTGGCCTCAGAGCCTCTCTTCTTGGGCTTTCTCTGGGGTCCCAGATGTCATTTTAAGTGCAGTCAGGCTGCTGGCTATAGTCTGGGCCACTCACTTAGCATCAGGGAAGTCTGGGCTCTGGCTTTTCTGCCCTCTTAAAAGGAATTCAAACCCAAACCCATGCCAGGCAGAGATAAGTAAAGCATGGCACTCCCTCCAGGAGGGACAGACCACTGTGTACTTAGCATTGTAGCTAAGGAACTTGTGGGTGCACTGGATGGAGGGTCTTGTCATCCCCATCCCACAGACCAGGAATAAGGCTCAGAGATACAAAGCAATTTGAAAAAAAAAAAATGATGGACCCAGGATCAGAGCCCTGGCACACAGGCTTCAGAACTCATACGACTCCATGTTCAACCTTAGCGTCCAAAGAGTGTAGGGTCCTAGTCTCAAAGCCAGTGGCCCCTTCTAAGGCATGAGGCCCATAAAGAAAAAAAAAAAAAGTGTCACCCAGCTCTGATCCTAGAATCACTACCACGTGTCCCCAGATGGTGCCTTGGAGAATCACTGGAATTCCTGGGCCAATACTGTCACCTGAGAGTTCAAGACTTCAAGTCCCAAGGAGATGACATGGTCTTACTGCTTTCTATAGCAGAGCTGTCATTAGAGCCAAGGCTCTGGCTCCTGAACTACACAACTTGCTGGGACTGTTTGAGAGGCAATTGCATAAATCACTGTTCATGGTTTTTGAGTCCTAGAGTCTCATTCTTAGCTTTAACCCTCACTCACACTACAAATATGCCCCATGACATCACCAGTTTCTTTAGGCTCCTCTGCCTCACTTTCCCTTGCACACACGTGGATGGAATCACAGTACCTGTTAAGTGTAGAGAAAGTGATACATGAAGCAACCAGGATGGCGCCTGGCACTCAGTAACTGGTGGTCAGCCTGCTGTTATCAACCCAGGACAGCAACTCACTTCTCCACCAATGTATCCTCAACAAGCAAAACCAGGGCACAGGAGAGGAACCACACAATTAACTCAGCCAAGGAAAGCATTACTCCCTATCTCAGGATGACAGAGATTAATAGAACCCCGAGATCACATCATATCATGGAGAAAGAATTCTAAACAAGAAGACACAGTGCTGAGCCCTGGCAACTCTCACTGCCCTACCCCCACTCCTATCTACCAGCACAGCACCCTTCAGCATGTGCACACACAACCCAGAAAACTAAGACTGAGATTTCGCTTCTCTTCTAGGTGAGAACTTGCCCGTTCTGTGGATGTCAGGATGGCAGCCGTTAGTGGAGAATTGGTAGTGTGTTACTAAAGTATCAGATTTCCCAGACATGGGGGGATAAAGTTCCCAGCTAGACCTCTGCTTTTCTCTCTCATGGGCCTGGCCCTTGTAGTCTTACATCACCTTGAACCTCTCAAGTAGCCAGTCCATAGAAAGGGAATTCGGAGGGGAAAAGGTCAGTACATGGCAGTAGAATCCCAAGGCAACAAGAACAGATAGCATGTGTCTCTCATATGACCTCAAGACAAACCTTTAAGCACTGGTCACTACTTACACATCTCACATCTTCTGAAATCTATGTGACTGGGCCAGGAGAAAGGGTGCTATAAGCAATTCTACTTGACTTCTATCTGTAAATGCAAATGGACAGAATGAGGTAGTAAGGGAAGGCCAAGCATTAAATGACTTTTTCAAAATGACTGCTAGTGGCTGGGGATGTAGCTCAGTTGGCAGAATGCTTGCCTAGCATGCACAGAGCCCTGGGTTCAATCCCCAGAACCGCATAAACCAACTATGGTGGCACTGGCCTGTAACTCCAGCACTAAGGAGGTGGAGAAAGGAAGAGCAGAAGTTCAAGGTCATCCTCCATTACATAGCCAATTTCAAGGCTACTTTGAACTACATGGAACCTTGTCTGAAAGAAACAAAACAAACAAACAACAACAACAACAACAACAACAACAAAACACAAAAAAACCCAGCTGATAGGAAGCCAAGTACCCAAGTTACTGCCCTGAACATATGAGAAGGTCACGGCACTGTGACAGGTTTCAGCCTATTGGCTGGCTCCCCTTTAGTCTACAGCCTTGTTTCATTTCTCATCCTATGTGATTTTATAGGGCTGAGATACACTCATAACCTTCTAACCCTTTTTCAAATCATGGCAAAAAATTAAATCATGCAAAGAATGCCTGCAAGACTGTTTTAAACTTACCAGTAATGTATATGAACAGTCCAACATTCCCCCACAGTAGAGAATCAACAAACAGCTCTTAGTCCCAAGACTTTTCCTACCCAGAATGTGGTGTTTCTGTGCAACCACACGGATGTGTCTGAGGCCAGATCGCATGAGGAAACACAGACTCAAAGATGCTAAACCAGAAAACTGATATCTAAATGTATCATCTCAGAGGAGCCATGTTCCAGGGGTTTTTCAAGGAATTGGTGAAACAATTACGATTTAATTGTGACAACTAGTCACAATTAACACTTGCTGAGATTATTACTGTCAAGTGATGTAACCACATCACCTGGACTATTGCCATCACTGCCACTTCCACCTCCACCATTGCCACCACCACAATGGCTCTTGTTGCCACCACGGTTCCCACCATCATCAGCACCATTACCATCACTATACCCACGATTTCTACTACCACTATGAGAACCATCACCACCACAGTCATCTCCTCCACCCTTGTTACTACCACCACTACCACCACTGTTAGCACCACAACACCGTTACCAGGATAACTACTATTAACTACCACTGATAACATCATTACTGTCACCACTAACCACCACTACAACCTTGACAATTACCACCACCACCACCATTGCTACTACCGCCATCACTATCACTGCCACCATTACCAACATCATCACCATCACCACCATCACCACCACCACCAACATAACCGTCATCACCATCACCATCACCACCACCACCACCACCACCATCACTATCACCACCACCATCACCACTACCACCATCACCACTACCATTATCACGACCATCATCACCATTAACCACCACTACCATTACCATTACTGTCACCATTTACCACCACGACAACACTGACAATCACCTCCACCACCAGTATCATGATCCTCACTACCACCATTAGAACCCACACCAACCATCAGCTCTACCATTGTTATAATTGTTGACCATTATCATCACCATCACTGTGGCTCCTTAGTTCCCAGTTATATACATGACTGTGAGGGCCAGTTATGGCTTTGAGAGCAAATAAAATGAGAGAAGAAGAGTGGGTAGAGCAGGAGAGTCAGAAACTGCTGCTTGACGTCAATACAGATTAAATGAATGTCCTGCAAATGTCCTTTATGAACATCTAAAGCAAGGGAAAGAGGAGAAGGGAGCTAGAGAAGAGAGTGTCACAGAAAAAGACATCATTGTCACCAGAAGACATTCCACCCGGGCAGGTGATAGAAAGGGATCTGTGGCCATGGGAAGCTAGAGAATGGGTTAAATAATTGTAGAGCTGGTAGTGAGCATCGGGCTTGCAGTTAAAATAGAGAGCTCTTGTGTACACTATCCTGGATTCTCTGGGTGCGTTGGCCGGCTGGTGTGGAGAGTTTAGTAATAAACTCAGCCTAGTCTATAGATCTGTGGATCTTGAGTGATATTTGTGGAAGGAGTCTATCTGGATACCATGAGTTCTTTTGATCTTAAAGTAAAGTATTTTCCAGAAAAGCAGATTTTTTTTCCATCTTGCCAAGGTGAGACTTGTCTAGTCTGGGACTCAGTCTCACCACCAAAGAGTCCCCTTTTTATATCCTAGTTTCTAAGAGAGCAATGAAGAACACACACCCCTCCCAGCTCACCATACTTCAATGCCCTACAGTTCCCAGAGCACTCTCAGATATTATTTACAAAGGAATGACCTCACCCCTGAGAGTTCCACACTCAAGGTCCATTCACTCAAAGACCCTTCTTCCAATTATGGGGATCAAGACTTCAACATACGAATCTGGTGTTGGATCTTCTGGTGGAGATCTGCTGTTTAAGCAACCAGCCACCTGGTGAGTTCATTTCCTCGAGGGAGGAGACCCTAAGGTCTAATCTAAGCTTATCTATGTACAAGCTATAGAGTTTCGGGCAAGGAAATTGACTTCTCTGGGCCTTGGCTTTCTTGTCTATCAACGGAGGTGATAAAGTTAGCTACTCCACAGAATCAGCGTAAAGACTTAGTGAGCTCATAGTAGGTAAGGGCTCAGATTCAAGCCTATTGCCTTCCAAATTATTTAATGTTCTAGTATTATTATTATAATTCACTCAAAACATGTTTACTGCAGAATGAGATAACTCATGCTCCAAAGCCTGAAAGTTCAAGGCTAACCTGAACTTTGCAATGAGGTGCTGCTTGGTAATGAATTGTCCATTTAACTATCTTTTCCCCACTATTCAGAGCTGGGTTATCCTGGTCCACACTTGTCAGCAAAGCCCCGGGCACACACGGTAGCTGCAGTCAGCCAAGAGCTCTCTACACTACAAGCTGCTGAACTGATTTGGGTAGTTGAGCTCTTCTACCTAAATCAAGCTCACAGAGAGCCCTCATTCAGTTCCAAGAGCCCACATCAGGCAGTTCATGATCACTTGTAACTTGTAAGAGGACCAGGGGATCCCAGACGAAGTCCGACAGAGTCAGCTTCCTATGTAGAGGAAACGTTTCTCTAGAGAAATCCACAGCTTTTCCCACAGCATCTCCTGGGCCTGCAAGTTCACCATCAGTGCCTCACAGATGTCAATTGCCCTTTTTTAGAGCCAGTAAACAGAACTCCCAAGGAATTCAGCCATTTTTCAAGTCTCTCCGCTAGTACATAGCAAAGTCAGGATGCCAAGCTGTATGCATCCCCTCCCCCATCTCAGAGTAAATGCCCTCGATGACAAGATACCCTTGCCAAGGGAGCTAGGGAGCTCATCTGTGAGACAATGTCAGCCCTGACCTTCTCAAAGAACTTGCAGGCTCCCATCAGGCGTTTCTTTTAAAAAGGCAGGACAAGCAGAGAGCAAATAGAATGGTTGGTTCTAAAAGTCAAATTTCTGCCATTCCTGCTTTGGGGGTTTGTGAAATCCCTGGTGACCTGTAGCAGATCCCATGCATTCCAGGAGCGTGTAATGAAAACAGCCTGGTCTCCCCAAGTGACTGGAAGAGAGCGAGCGGCTGGCTCTCCGGAAAATCAAGAGTTGTGTTATTTCTCAGCTCCTTGAAGAGAGTCAAGTCAGGCTGCCTCCCCCAGACGAAATGAGGGGCCACCATGGCAGGCATCTTTCCTTTGGGCCAGATTCCCATCCTACAAACCTCCATGTGAGAGGCCCTTGGGAATGGCTCATTGTTTGGAATTTAAACATCCCGACTTCACCTAGACACAGAGAACTATTTTTTAAGTATGCCAAGAATTAACCATCGAAGGCGTCCATTTAATTGTATGTGAAACAGAAGCTAATAGTATCAGCAGTCTGGCCTCCTTCACTGATAGCATGAGGCAAGAAGGGCTGTCAGAAAGTGATCAATGGATGGGCTTTGAGCAGATCTACCTGGGGTAAAAGCACTTATGTGGTCATTGTTTTCTTCATTCATCCCTTATAGGCAAGAAACCTAATTTTCTGTCTGTGTTCACTGTGTGAGTAGAGCATCTTTGATCTCCCAGATCAGCAAGAATCCCAAAGGGAAGCAGGCGGTGGTTTTGATTATTATCTTTAAAGTCTAAAATTCCTTAGGTGAAATTTGGTATGAAATGCATCCACACAGTGGGGGAAGGTGGGTGACTATGTCAACGTCTGGGCCTCATTAAGACGCAGCTATTTTCACTAGGCAGTGAACTGGAGCAACCAAATTCCTTGATAAAGCTCGATATTTCCAGGAACTGCTTGTTTAAAAAAAAAAGAAGCAGTTCTTCTGTCTGGATCTTCTACACAGCACATAGCACCTCGAGTTCCCGCTCAGCCAGGCCTGGGGATAAGACGCATTATCTGTTTGTCAAATTGTCTCTCAAGTTTTAATGCTCTATTCACTGTTTGGTGTTGACCTTTGGGGTACACTATTAAATTTACAGTTTCTTTCCACTGGTGGTCTGCTTTCAATCTCTACAGTAGACCAGGGAAAAAGGAGAAAGATAATGCTATCCTTACAGTGGGGGAAACTGAGGCTGAGAGCCTGTGATTTGGGTAAAGTGGTGTTGTTTCTCACCTTCAAGAAGCAAGCAAATCACCGGCAGATTCAAGGAATGGGATAGTCATCAAACTGCCCCGGTGTCTCTAACACATCCCAGAGGTACTAACAGTTTACACATCAAGGTGATCAGAGGCAGTTAGGGCCCCAAGGGAAACAATGTAATTCTAAGTCCAAGGCTCTTGTGCTAAGTAATGCGCTTGGGTATTGGTTATAATAAATCCGGGGCTGAGGAGATGGCTCAGTCAGGAAAAGAGCCTGACAGGCAAGAATGAGGATCTGGTATCAAATTCTCAATACCCAGATTAGAAGCCAAGCATGGCGCCCGCTCCTAATCTCAGGGCTGGGAGGCAAAGACATGCAGACCCCTGAGTTAGCTGGCTGGCCTAGACTCCTTAATCAGTGAGCCCCAGGTTCAGTAAGAGATCTGTCTCCAAAAATAAGGTAGAGGAGACACCAACAAAACCTCTGCCCTCCACATGTACACACATTTGCACACACACACACACACACACACACACACGCACAACCACATATAAACCGTATACACACCAGACACACAAACTCATACACATTACACACACACACATAACTACATACATGCCACATACTCACCACACACACATACTCAACTACACACACACCACACACACACAGCCACATACAGACCACACACACATAACAGTGCATGAAACACAAACATAACAGTGCATGAAACACACACAGATCCTATAAACATGACTCTTAGGGTTCAAATTCCATCCAGTCCCTGTTGTCTTTTCACTCGTCCTAACCTCTTCAGGTTTCCTTTCCCATCTGTCCAGAGGAGATCTCTGGCAAGGTCACTCATGGGACTGCCTCTCAGAAATGGAGGTGATGCATTCAAACTCTTAGACTTGGGCCTATCACTAGGAGGAGCTTAGTGATGCTTGTTCTTCTTACTCACTGACTGCACTGACCTCGAGGGCTAAGTACAGTTACAGTCTCAGTCTCTCTCTCTCTCTCTCTCTCTCTCTCTCTCTCTCTCCCTTAAGGCTGCTGATCTAAACTGGGAATAATATGTTGCTCAGAAAAGTAAATCATGGTTGACCCGATGACCTACTCAGCCCACTTGTGTGTATTTCAAGTTCAAAGAATTGAAATTGGCACACAGGGGAGGTGTGTGTGTGACCCTGTGTTCACAGAAGCATCACTTACAAGAGCCAGACTGTCTCCATGAAGGGATGGACTAGAAAACAGAGGAAGCATAGGGTTTGTACACAGTAGAACACACAATAGAACGCCTGGGGTTTTACAGAAAAAGGGAATCCTATCATCACAGCAACATGGGTGAACCTGGAGGACACTGCTCTAAATGAAACAAGCCTGCACAGAGAGACAAAGGCCATCTGACATCACTCATTTGTAGCATCAAAGGAGTAGAAGGCTGAGCATGGTGGCCCATACTTTTAATCCCAGCACTCAGAGGACCACTCAGCAAGGGGAGCTATGTGAGATCAAGGTGAACCTGATCTACATAGTGAGTTTCAGGCCATCCAAGACTATGATGCTGTCTCAAAAAAAAAAAAAAAAAAGAGCTCCTGGAAGTAGTTATCAGAGGCTGAGAAAATATAATGAATGAGGAAACATTCAGTCAAACAGGAGAAGATAGGAGAAGTACACTGTAGTGATCTGCACAAACAACCATGACTCATGAATGTATTCAATGTAGAAAAATAATAATAGGTATGAAAGCAGATACATTTGTTAATGAGCTTGACTTGCTTATTCAGCTGTGTAAACATTTATCAGACATCACGTGTATCTTATAAATAGCCAATTATTGACCAAAGCTAACTGTTTAAAATTAACCCCCAGTGCCTCAAAGATTGCAATATGACATTGTCATCTGGAAAGTTTGCATTCAAGACCCGAGATAAAAAACAAAACAAAACCAACCAATACAAACAAAACAAAAGTCTCATAACGTTTTCAACAGATTGATAATTCTGTTTTGGGCCCCATTTACAGCAATCTTCAGCAGCAGGTAGTTGATGAGCCAGGGGTTCAGCGTCTGTATGCCTCAGACTCCAACTAAAACATACAACAAATAATGTCACACACAGACACACAGAAATGATCTGTTGTACACTAGCAGCTCAGAAACCCTTAGGTGTCAGTCACAAGAAAGGCTGATGGTGGTCTCTGAACTTGCTAATAATTGCTAGGGTCTCTTCTGGCCCGAGATTCCTCCTAGAAGAGTCCCAGGCCTCTTTGCAACCATCATGCTCGATACAATACCTGAAATAAGCTCAATAACAAAAGGTTCTGTTAAGACATTTTTTTAAAACTTTTGAGACAGAGTCTTCCCATTTAGCCCAAGCTGGCTTTCAGCTCACAATCCTCCTACCTTAGCTTCACAAGTGGTAGGATTATAGACCTGTACCCCTATCCCTAGATAACCCAAAATCAATGGATTTTGAAATAACTGTCTCCTCTCTCCAACACAACTAGGCATGAGAAAGTAAGGAGTTGTATTTATTCAGTTCTCTTGGTAACAAAATTGCCCTGTGACTTCATTCTTTTAGAGCTAAATAAAATCCCCTGGTTAATTTGTGAGCAAAGCTATGACAACACCTGTGTTTGACACTTTTTCTGTTGCTGTGATTAAGCATCATGACAAAAGCAGCTTAGGAAAGAAAGATTTACCATGGCTAACAGTCCCAGGATACAATTCATCATGGTCTAGTGTGTCTCCATTGTGACAGGGAAGCTATTGTGCAAGAGTTTGAAGTGTCCAGTCACACTACATCTATGTCAGGGACAAAAGAATGATGAATGTTTGTGCTCAGCTCACTTTTTCCTTCTTATACAATCTAGAATCTCAGCCTAGGGCATAGTGCCACCCATAGTGAACAGATCTTCCCTCCTCAATTGACCAAACCAAGATAATCCCTCACAGGAGGTTATACTTTGAGATTTGTCTCCCAGGTGACTCTGGATTTTGTCGAGTTGACAACTGAAATTAGCTATCATAACTCAACCTAGATTCTAGGGTGGTGGCTCAGTTAGTAAGTACTTGCTATTAAATCATGAAGACCTGAATTCAAACTTCCAGGATCCATTTTTTTCTATAAAAAAAAAAAGCCAGGCACAGTGCCATTTGCCTATAAGAACCAGAAAAACAGAAACAGACAGGAGAATCCCCGAGGCCTGCTTGACAGCTAGTCTAGCTGAATCAATGAGCTCCGCATTTGATGAAAGATGTTGCCTCAAAAAATAAGATGGAGAGAAACTGAAGAAGACACCTGATGTCAACCACCAGCCTCTACAGGCATACACAGTTCTCTCTCTCTCTCTCTCTCTCTCTCTCTCTCTCTCTCTTTCTCACACACACACACACACACACACACACACAGATGTGCACATGCATGCTTGCAGCACATGTATGCACACCCACCCACAAACAAATAGGTAAATACATAAACATTTTTTAAAGGATTCAAATGTAAAGGAAGCTGAATTTTTAAAGGAAATGTGGAAGGTTATATCCAAGATCGATTGTGCGTTTATCAAATGATACACAAATTATAAAGTTAGAACCAACTTTTAAGTTAAGAACTTTGTTATAGATGGCTCAGCAGCAGGAGCCCTTGAAGACAACCAAAGCTGGGTTCCCAGTGCATACCCGGCAGCTCACAAAGGCCTGTACTTCAGCTCCAGGGGTTCTGACTCCCTCTTCTGGTCTTTTAGAGCACTGCATGCACATGCTGCACATACAGATGAGTAGGTGCACACATACACATACATGAAAATAATTACAAAAACTCAAAAGGACTTCAGTATCAAAAATTGAGTGAACAAAACTGTGTCAACTAACTTAGGAGTCAAAGATCCCCTGAAGGAAATAAAGCAACAATTTATAACTAAAAACATCTGACATGGAAAAGGCAAGGGGGGGGGAGGGATCACAATAGAAGATACTTAGGAAACAAGCATTTCACTGAGAAGAAAACTGCAGACATAAGAAGGATAACCCAAGCACAGTAGTCATCAGAGAATGAAAATGAAAGACTTGCTCTCTTAAAAACTGTTGTAGAGAAAAGGCTTATACACAAGCACCCAAAAACACAGACAAGAAAGTATACACCAGTTCATAGCAGAAGAAAAGTCAGGAAACCATCCAAACACAACCGTATTAGTCTCCAAGGGTTCCTTGGAGAAATAGGATCAATGGAATGCATATAAAAATAGAAAGCTTTATTTTAAGGAATTGGCTTACATGATTGTGGAATCTAGCAAATCCAGAAGGCAGGGTGAGCCAGCAGGCTAGAGAACAGGGGAGAGAAGATGCTAGGGTTCAAGTCCAAAGACCATCTGCCAACAACCCCTCCCCCCTGTATTCCATTGGAATCTTCAGCTAAGCAGATAAAAACTCAGGCCCAGATCCAGGGTTTCAAGTTGACCCATCCCAATATCTACCCCATGAACTGTTGGAATGCATGAAGGGTCCTGCAGATCCAAAACTATAGGCTCTCCACGACACAGGGCAGCAACAGTATATCCAAGAAGATATCCCAGTGAGATTCCGGTACTGATAGAGTAGCAGGAACCAGAGGCCTCGTACCAGACCAGTGATTCATAGCAATGAACATTTGCAAGCAAAGAAGTGCGGACAAAGGGTGCACTGTGGGACACACCGTGACACACTACAGCTTTCACAGAAATTTTTTTCTCTGTTGTAGAGGGAGTTTGCAAGGTGGAGGGCAAGGTATGAGGGAAGGGGGAGATAAGCAGGATTAGGGTGCATGAAGTGAAGCTCACAAAGAACCAATAAAAGTTTTTTTAAAAAAAATAGACACACTGTGGACAGCAATGTATTGTACTTTACTCATAGCCAACTGATTAAAATGTGAGCTTCATTTAAAAACAAAAAACAAAACATGCTCACAGAAAGACCCAGGATAAAATTCTACCACATACCTGGGCACTGTGGCCCAGAACATATGATGCATGAAATTAATATCTTTAGAAAAACATCCTTCACATCTTCCCAGCACAAATGATCTCTAAACCAAACTCGAGCTTTCTCTATCACCCTTAGACACAACACTGAGTAAAAACAAAATCAAATTGAAGAAGACCCCTGTAATGCCACTGTATATAGTTCAAAAATAAATAAAACTAAACTCTATGGCTCTTACATGTGTGTATAGTAAAATATAGCTATAAGCATGATTACAACAAAGTTAGTAATTTTAGGGTTCTGTTTTTGTTGTGGGGTAAGTAGGCTTGGCACTGAGGATTGTACCCAGAGTTTCACACACGCCAAACACAGACTGTACCGCTCACTTGCAGCCCCAATTGATTGCGCTTATCTTCAGTAAGAAGTTTGGGCTGAGGTCAGGGACAAGCACAGGTGTGGCTTTCCTGGAATCCGTTCTGAGGTTAAATAGTGGGTTTGAGTGAGCCCAGTTTATCTCTCAATGTCATAACTTAACAGTGGCAGAGATAAAACTCAGCAATCTGTTTCATTGTTCCTCCGGGATACCTGAATGATAGTCCCCAGCCCTTAGAGAAGACGGCCAATCCTCCCTCTTCTTCCTCCCCTTCTGTAGCCATCTTAAAGAGAACACATTAAAGCAATCGATACTTAAGAAAGAAGGAAGCTGAATCATTTGTCAGCACAGGGAGTAGAGTTCCCTCCCAAGACTGTTCTAGACCAATCTTGTTGGTTCTGGTCTAAGACATCTGTGTAGTTAGATCAATGATGTTCTAGGGTTTATAGATGACTATAGCATCACCATCTTAGTTTGTTTGCTTTCATAAGACACTTTGGCAAAAGCAACTTAAAGGGGAAAGGGTTTTCTCTGGTTCACAGTCCAAGGGTACAATCTATTATGGCAGAAAAAATCAAGTCAGCAGATGCCTAAAGCAGTTGGTCATGTCATATGCACAATGAGGAACCAGAGAAAGATAAATGTATGCTGGTGTTCAGCTTGTTTTTCTGGGGAATAGTTCTGCTCACAGTTAAGATGAATCTTCCCATATCAATTAAAGTAATTAAGATGACCCTTCCCCCCCCCCCCCGTGCTCCCAGAGACTGGACCACCAACCAAAGAATGCATATGGAGGGACCCATGGTGCTAGCCACATATGTGGCAGAGGAGGGCATTGTTGGTCCTTAGTGGGAGGAGAGAGAGGCCCTTGCATCTGAGGGTGTTAGATGCCCCAGTATAGGGGAATGCCAGGGGGGTAAGACGGGAATGGGTGGGTGGGTGGGGGAATACCCTCATAGAGGCAGGGGAAGGGAGGATGGGATAGGGGGTTTCCAAAGGGGAGACATGGAAAGTGGAAAACATTTGAAATGTAAATTAAAAAAAAAAAAGAAAGAAATACTCTCACGGGCTGTCTACCCCCAGCCTCGCTTTCAAGCTGGCTCCCCAAATATTTGGGTTACTTTAGGAAGATGTTTTGTTTTATTTTGTTTTGTATTGTTTTGGTTTTGCTCACACTTTTCTTACGAATGTCTCATTTTAAAATACATTATTGTTAGAGAATTATGACCAACAACATTTTTTTAATTTAAACAAGGAATTTCTTTTTATATTTATGATTGATTTCATAAATGCTCCATGAATACCTGGGGGGGGGGGAATATGATCACTTGTAGACATGTTCAGGAACCCAGCTTCTGGAGGATTCTAGATTCTGTCAGGTAGAAATTAACATTCACCGTCACACTAGCTTAACCTGATGCAACTAATAAAAACTAAGAAACAACTTACTCAACCATAGTTTATTTTGTGTACTATATACAGCATGACACACATGCAAATATTCCAGGAATGAATGAGAGGTGAAGAAATAAAGCTAGTAAGAAAAAAAAGGGACCAACAAAACCAGACAAAGGAGAGTAGAGCCCAAAGGGAGTGTTCTGAGACAGCTAAGGTGATAATGGATAGGATGAGAACCGAACTTTGACCCTCTGCAAGAGCAGTACTCTTAACCCTGAGACATCTCTCCAGCCCTGGAGTGGTCTTTAACTGCAGACTGGGCAGCCTCTTAGTAACTCTAGCACACACCAGCCTCTGCACTAGGAAATGCAAGCAGTCTTCGAGGCTCAGGAGTGTGCTGTCTGGGAAAGAGAGTTGGAAGAGGAGGTTTCTACTCTCTGATGGAATCAACCATATCTGTTCAAAAGTGAGGGGCCGTCACTCTGAGCCTGGTGGATCCTAGTTCCATAGTCAATGCTCTTGTAATAAGTTAGTTAGTTAGTTAATTAGTTAGTTAGTTAGTTAGTTAGTAGTTCATGGGTCTCATGAAGCCCAGGATAGAATGTAGCCAAGGCTAGACTCAAATTCCCAACTTTCCTCCCTTAATCTTCTAAGACCTTTAGTTACAGCTTGATCTTCCATGTCTGGCATTACAAAAGTCTCGTCTCTGGCCCTGCCCAGCCTGGAGGCAGCTTCTTAAGACAGTTGGCCCATCCCTGCTCTCCATAGCTAGGAAATTGGCTTCCTCCTTGGCAGCATTCAATGCACTAGCACTGTTAATCCTACAGATGCTTGCTGCTGACTAGAGTGTCAGCTGAGAACTACAGCTGTTACCAGATAAGAGGGAGGGTTTTCACAGACAGGGAGAAGGGAATGGAAGACAACACTGAGCTGAACAGATCAAGTTTTGTAGCTGGCACCTTGGGTTCTCAGCTCTCATTCTGTCTCCCACCACTCACTCGTGAGTTATGATAAATAAACCCTTTCTCTGGCAATTCATTGTAATAAGTTGAAAAAACTACCACATTGAATACCCTGTCCATGCACCCACCCCTTCCCTCTTTCTCTACCTTCCCTAACAGTGCTTGTTTGAAATATCTTAGGCATAAAGTGTAATAAACCAAATAAGAAATGGATGCTGGAACCCAGTGAGCAGGACAGTTGAAAATTGCTATCTGCTCACATTGTGTTAAAATAGTTAGTAGGGATAATTCTGGGGACAAAAAGCACCCACCGCCATGTCCTTACCCCGTAGAAGCTTCAAGAGAGTCCCCTTTACTAACAGAATGTTCAAAGTGTTCCTCATCTCCTCATTCCTCATGGGAGAAACCCTGCCAGGCTCAAAATAAGGTAATGCCTGGGTGTTCCCAGGATAAACTAGCCATTGATCTGTATCTGACTTGGGGAAATCCCCTTAACCCACCAGATTTATTTTAAGAAAGAAAGAAAAGAAAGGAAGGAGAGAGAGAGAGAGAGAGAGAGAGAGAGAGAGAGAGAGAGAGAGAGAAGAAGGGAAGGGGAAGAGAAAGGGAAGGGATGGGAACAGAAGGAAAAGTAGCTGCCATTCTTATAGCACCTCAGGTCCCCCAAAAATCCCAGTAAAATACCTGCTATGTTTTCTGCAGAAGGCCATCTGGTTTTTCCAAAATAGTTTTCAGCTCCTGTTTCCTTAACACCCTTTCTTTCCCATTAAAAGATGTGTCTGAGACATCCCCAAAGCAAAATACGGTGGTGCAAGCTTGTGATCTCAGCGTTGAAGAGATAGAGGCAGAATGATCAAGACTTCGAGGTCACCCTGAGCTACATGGGATAGTTAAGGCAAGCCTAAGCTACACGAGACCTGGTAAGACAAACAAAATAGTTCAGGGGTACAGAGCTTGTGTGGTATGCAAAAGACCCCAAGTTAAAGTACCAGCACTGAAATAATAAGTCACAGACAAGCTCTCACCTGAGACTTTATTCTTAGATAGATGATAGATAGATAGATAGATAGATAGATAGATAGATAGAAGGTTTGTAGATAGATAGATAATGGATACATACATACATACATGATGGATGGATAGATAGATAGATAGATAGATAGATAGATAGATAGATAGATAGATA
>JADRCH010000033.1:2457702-2502250 GCA_019843965.1 Rhynchomys soricoides
CTCCTTCTCCTTCTTCTTCTTTTTTTGTGGGTTCTAAACATGGCAAGTACTCTACTGACCAGTCCATCTTCCCAGTCCTTCCACTACATATACATAATTAAAGTGTAATATAAAGACCTTTCTAATTAAAAACAAAAAACAAACAACACACAAAAACAAAACAAAACAAAACAAAAAATGGCATGCATCAAGATTGGCCAGACCCAAAGTCTGTACACTGTTACTTCTTTTAAGTCAAGAAATGTAGCCAAGGCTCCACACTGACTGTGCACAGCTTTGCATTCTGAGGGAGACACCTGGGAAGCTGTGTCTCCTTGACCTGCTGGGACCCTGTCACATTTTCATTTGTCGGTGTTAATTGTATGCTATCCGCCACACTCAGTATTTTTCTGCATTGTATCAGCAGATCTCCTGACAGTCCAACTGACCAGGTGTGAGAACCATAATGAAACTGGTGAAGAGAAGGGAAGAGGAGGATAGGAAGGGAGAGAGGGAGCGAAGAAGGGTAGAGGGAAGAGGGAGGGAAGAATGGGAGAGGGAAAGTGGGTTGAAATCAAGAGATTTTGGCTTTGCTCTAGACTCTGCCATTGAGACATGAATCAAGTCTATTGACTTCTATCTCTGGGCCTCAGTTTCTGTGGTTGCAAAAGACTGAAGAAACTTTTCCTTGAAGTCTCAGTGAGCTCTGGTATTCAGAAAACCCACTGCCAGCCCTATGAGACAAGGCCCATATATGTTCTATTCCCTGTGATCTGGGACCTACCTAGCAGAAGGGTATGCACATAAGCATGTGCAGTTGGAAAGGCAGATGCAATATGAGGAGAGGGAAAGAGAAAGGGTGGTACAGAGTTGCCAAAGGATGCCACCAATTCTCCTTCCCTTATAGTAGAGTGAATCTGACAACTCACAGGGCTTACTACTATTGGGCCTCAGACTCCTGATCCTGCTGCTTCTATCCCTCAATGGCTACTGTTACAGGTAAATGCCTCAAGCCCAGCTCTCTCAGAACATAGCTCTCTCCTTCTTGTATGAAGGAACTGTACTTAGGAGGATGAGGAGCCAGGTTTGGAAAGCAGTTAGGCAGTCACCATTCATCCCTCTGCTCTGCACTGCAGATTCCACCTTGACACACCCATGGTACACCACCCCTTGCTCAACTCCAGCTCAACCCTCCTGTTTTCCATCTTTGGGTTCCTACAGTCTCCAGCCACTGCCTGCTGGCTAGTAATCCTGAATCCTGCACAGTGTCATGCAGCTGGTGTCCTACCCAGAGTTCTAAGCAACAGAAGGGCACCCTGTGGCTCCCAGGTCCTCCTCTGGCTAAGATTTTGTCAGCCAAACAGAAGGGGTAACTTTCTCTAAATTGAACACCAATGCCCCATGCTTGCACTAAGAGTACCCCAGCCTTAATCCCAGATACACACAGAACAATGAACATCCCCCTAAGTGAACAAACACTTAGGAAAGACTTCTGACCAAAGGACCACTCCAACTACTTTCTGAAAGATTGACAAACAAGGAAAGTAGGGAAAGCTGACTCTCCAAAGAGAGGAGGCAATGAGAAATCTCAGACATGTGAACGCAGCAGGCCAGTCCAAGACAGGACCAGCACATTCTTCTAGTTGAGACCCAAGACCTAGATGGTGTTCTATAAACAGAGAAACTGCATCTCAACTGAGGATCATGGCACGGTGGGTCCACCATATTCACAGTGAGCCCTAAGCTAGCCAGCTCCCTGCAACAGTGTGCACCACAGATAAAGCTCTGAGGCGGGACATGGATCACAGAACAAAATGCACTGTGTTCTTCATATACCTAATAAGCAAGAAGTATAATGAATCTGAGATTGGCTCCCCACAGAAACTAATGACAAGGGGTTCAGAACATGCATTCAATATATCGCTTTCTGTTCAAAGCCCAGTTTACCCTAAAGGTCACCCCTGACCCTCCTGGTTTGACTTGGACCTCTTCAGAGGTCTTCCTGAAGACTAGAACTTCTTGCTTCCATCTCAGATTTCAGCAAGGGAATTTAATCTACCTGCTTACCCCTCACAGTACCCCCTCATGGCCACACAGCATCATGATAGAGGGGCAGGTCTCTGAATACACTGAACTCTACCTGAGCCCAATCATGCATGTAGCAACTATTTGTTGACAAAATTAGAGACAAGAGGCTCTTAACTGAATCAGGATCCCAAACCTTAGGCAACCTTTATCCCTGACTTGCCTTAGCAGCAAGCACACAAGCATCCCTGGCACACAGCCCCATGAAAAGCAGGAAAAACCCAAGGCATATTCAGAGAACTTCAGATGGCTACTCTTGAAAGGAATCTCTCTAACCAAGAGTAATGGCCCATTCACACCATCTGTGCTGCTGGACTCTCCTGACTGTAAAAGTGGCTGGATCCAGTGAAAAGTTTCTCCAGAAGGAAGGAGAACTCGCTACTGTGTCCTCTCTCCAGTCTTAGCCGTGTATAACCTGCGTGGAGCTTCCAGAGAGCACTAAAATATCTGCGTCTTTGCACCAACAAAGAAGGAAGAAAAGGAAGTGGAGAGAAACTCTGAAATAAAGGTCCTGGTATCAAACATCTCTCTCCAAGTAACTACATTCTCCATTCCTCATTTTATTAAACATCCGCATTTCATGTCAGGGAAAATGGTTTTTAACCCTGCCAGCCGCCCCAAGCAGTCCTTCATCCTGTCAGCACATTACCCATGACCTTCCCCATAATCCCGACCCTCCTAATCTCACTAGGAAACCCGCTGGGTGGTGATTGCAAGTTCCTTTATCTGCTTCAGTAATATGTATCCCAGAGTGCCTTGGAGCCTGATTCTGCCCCTTCCAACCTGCAATGCCAAGCAGAATAATGACCATCGTGGAGCCACCCCAACGGCCACAGAAAGGAAGCGTTAACACAATAGCTTACCCACGGTGCTCACATGCATCAACAGGAGTTTTCTCCTTCCTAAGTCAGGCTCCCAGATCCACACAATTCCCACGCCTTTCAGTGGAGGTGACGTTAGGTGAATAGCCAGGCCCTTAATTGTTTCTTTTATAACAGTTTTTTTTTTTTTATAAATGTGATAGATTTACTGTCAACTCGTTGTGCTGGAAAGAGACCTACTAGCTGTAGAAAAGAGAATGTGGATTTTAGAATCACAGGATGTGGATTTAAATCTCCTAATCTATTCTTACTCAGTGGCTAAAACATCATTGTAATTTTGAGCTTCAGTTTCACACCTGAATATAGGACCAAGAATAAATGCCACTGGCCTGCTGTAGAGATCAAAAGGGATAATGCATGAATGACACCTAATAAATGGTGGCTCCAGGTGCTGGATGATGTGCCAAAGCCTAGAAATGCCAATTGCATAGTGGAGTTGAGAACATAAAAAGATAATCCACAGAAAGAGAAAAGATATTAGCAAATAATGGCAAGAAATTAGAAGACCTTTTTTTCCCCTTGGTTTTGCTTGTTTGTGTGTTTGAGGCAGGGTCTCACTATATAGCTCTGGCTGTCCTGGAACTTCCTCTGTAGACCAGGCTACCTTGAACTCACAGAGATCTCTTACCTCTGCCTCACAAATGCTGGCACCACCAAGCCTGGCTATAGTACTCTTATGATACAACAAACCAAAAGACAGCTGAGGGGAAAGGACTTGGGGTGACATCTTGACTTATATTTCTTTGAGGAACAGTGACTCTGGGTATCTCTGCATAGTTGAAAGTCACTTGTTTTACTCAGGGCATGTGACGCCCAGACAGGCTCTTCTGTCACTGCTCTGTACTAGTCAGGGACACAGGTTAAGTCACCACGGTCTGGCACTAATAGCCTTGAAAGCCCTGGCTTTGACCCACAGCACCACAAGAAGATATACAAATGACCTGTCAATCAAGACACCAAGAGATGATCAATGTCGCTGCTCACCGGAGAAATGGAAATCAATACCATAAGATACTCTTTACAACTTCTGACAGCTGCAATCCAAAAGGTAATATCAAGGGGCAGCCTGGAGAAAGTGGAGCCATTCCATGCCACTGGTAGCTGTGGGAAGAGCCATGAAAAACAGCCCGACAGCTCCTCAGAATGACCTGGCAGTGTCACTCCTGAGTACACACCCAAGCAAAATGAAACCATGTTCTCAAAAACAAGCTGGCAAGAGATCAGAGCAACACTGTACCTAAGAACCCCAAAGCAGAAATAACTCAAAAGTCCTTCAGTTAATGAGGAATAAATAAAACATGCCGATTATACAAAGAAACACATCATTCCACCATAACAAAAGTCCTAGTTTGCTTCTCTGTGTCTGAGATAAAACAATGACTAAAGCAACTAGGGGAGGGGAGGGTTTATTTGACATTTTACAACTTCTGAATGAACTGTCAGTCATCCAGGGGAAGTCAAGCCAGGAATCTGGAAGCAAGAAATGAAGCAGAGGCCGTGGAAAAATACTGCTTTTGATTGATTTGCTCTTCAGGGCTTGCTCAGCTCCCTTTCTGATACAATCCAGAACCACCTGCAAATGGGTGGTACCACCCATAGTGGTCTGGGCTCCTCCCATTTATCAAGAAAAACCCCACAGAAATGGTCATAGGCAAAACCAATGGAGGAGACTCCCCAGCTGACTGACATTCCCTCTTTCCAGCTATGTCTAGTTTGTGTCACGAAGAAAAGTCCTAGACTGGAAAAAACTGTTCACAGGTTCAGAGTGTATACTGCTCTTGCAAAGGACCGGAGTTCAGTTCCCAGCACCCACCTCAAGAGGTTTACAACAAACTGCCTTGTAACTCTTGCTCCAGGGGATCTGACGCCCTCTTCTGGCTTCCCTGAGCACCTGCACTCGTGTGCACATAACACATACATACTCATATTTGCCCAAACCATGCTACAACATGGTCAGCTCCTGAAGCACTGTACTAAGTGGACAGAGTCAAGTCACCAGATACCTACTACCTTCCGAGTCCACTCCCTGAGTTCTCTACAAAAAGCTAAACCCACAGAGACTATAATGTGACTTTCTTTGGACTGCCAGCTCCTGAATAATGACATGGAGACTTACATTTATATATTTACATTATATTTATTTATAATAGCTCAGGCCTTCTTTGTTCCCAATTAGCTCTTATAATTTAAATTAGCCCATTTATACTCATTTACATTTTGTCATGTGGCTCACTACCTTTCCTCAGTTTCCAACTTCCTCCATGTCTGGCTGATGAATCCTCCTGCACCTCTCACTCTTTCCCAGAGTTCCTATCTCTGCTGGAAGTCCCACCTATTCTCTCCTTCTTTGCTATAGGCCATCAGCTTCTTATTGAACCATCAGAAGGGGTTGGAGTCAGTGTTTACAAGATATGATGCCACCATTTTACAGTGCACAAAAGATCACTCTGACAAGAGACAATGACTCTGTGGTTGCTTAGGAAGAGGAATAAAGAGAACCAGCGTGGAGATAGACTCTCTTTGGGGTTTGTAATTTGTTCTAAAATTACAGTGTTGATAGATACACAAGGTCTCAAACACAATAAAACAAAATCACTAAAATTTACATTTTAAATGAAATGCATTCTATGGTATGTAAATTATACCTAAAAAAAAAAAAAAAAAAAGGTAGAACTCACAACTCATGCAATGAGATCAAACCTGCTTCTCCACAGCAGGGAGCTCAGACACACTGCCAGGGGAGACTCCTCATTCCTAAATCTTAAGTCTTAGATTCTTCTCAGACTGAGGGGCATACCCAGTCCCTGGACCCAAGCATGCCACTCAAGTCAGGTAGTGGCCCACACATCATAAACAAGGAAAAGGAAGAAATTGTGGTGCGTCATCAAGTCCCAAGAAGTTCAAAGTCATACTGGAGGCAGAAGGACATGTGGAGGGTCTTGGTCACTCATTGAAGAAAGGCACGATAATGTATTTTTATTCGGTCTGTATGAAGGTATATGTGCCAAGGCAAGAGGAATGGACTTACTTCATGTAAGAGTTTGCTCAATGAAGGGACTCAGTCAGTAAAACGCCGAGTGCACAAGCATGAGTTCTGATCCCCAGGACTCAAATAAAAAGCCAGGTGCAGCAATGTGTGTCTCTAATCTCAGAGCTGGAAATGCTCTGGTGAGAAGCTCCCTGAGGCTTGTGGCCTTGGCCAACTCATCCAAGTTGTGATCAAATCAGTGATCCATGTCCAAGAGAGAGAGATACAGTCTCAAACATTAAGGTGGTGATCTAGAAATTAGCTCAATGGATAAAGACATTTGTGATTATGCCTGAAGACCTAAGATGAGTTGTCTGCCCTCTGATCTCCATATGTACACCATGGCATGTGTGTCCAGTACACAGACAGACAGACAGACAGACACATACAGAGAGAGAGAGAGAGAGAGAGAGAGAGAGAGAGAGAGAGAGAGACTAATTCTAGCCTGTGGAGCCCATAGGAAAGAGTATTTCCATTTCTCTGAACACTTGCATGTTGTAACTACAGTCTTCATTTTTCTTAGCTTGCCACTTATCTCTTCTGCTTACCTCTAGGATCTGGTCTTCTCCCCACCCCCAGCACCTAAGCTAACAGAGCAGCTCTGAAGATCACCGTCCTAGAGGAAGATGCTTAGAATGGAGGTGGTAGGCTCACAAGAGGTGCTGTAAGAGAAGCTAAGAATGATAGTGCTCACAGGAGGATCTTGAGTTTAACCTGGGAACATAGCACGTTTCAGACCAGCCTGGGCTATGAGGAGACTCTGTCCCAAAGGATCTTGAGTTTAACCTGGGAACATAGCACGTTTCAGACCAGCCTGGGCTATGAGGAGACTCTGTCCCAAAAAAATATAAAACAAATACAACAGAGAGAAATGTTGTTTATTATAATCTCTTCTCCATTTTCCAACTTACTCCCTTTCTTCTGCACTGGTCAGAACATTCTTACCAGTTTCCTGACATTCTATCAAAGTTGGGAGATGCTGGCTGTGAAGTCAGTGTTTCTATGCTGTGGCTGTGTCGTGTTGACCCTGCTGAGAGACTGCCACATTAAACAAAAGCATCTGGCACTTCAGGCTGCAGTGCAAGATCCACCTCCCTACAGCTCTGGATCATTTGAACTGGTTTAAGAAGAAACACAAAGGTCCAGACTCACACAAAGACATTGAGTAAGTTAAGCAAGGGAGACAAGAATGCCTGATTGATCTAGGGGGCTCTAGGGACCCCAGCCAAAATTCCCCCATCAAATACACAAACAAAAAAATCAATTTTGAACGGATTTGGAAAAACAGTTCTGCCAGGACATTCCAACAGTGTCTAAATACCAGCGGCAGACATGGAGAATCAGTGGTCTTCTGAGGATCAACCCTGGGCTGCCAAGGCTGCCAAGGAACCAGATATCCTCAGCTCAGTCAGCCAGTCCCCTGCCTCTGGCTCCAAGACCTCCTCCATCAAGACCCACTGGCAGCTTGAGTCACCATGATGCATGGCTTTAGTCCACCTACTAGAATCATGGCAGCAGTTACCTTAAGGGCAGTTGGTTTCTTACACTCTTTCCTGCTCAGCAGAGAAAACAGACATGACACCTCATGCCCAGAAGAAACAAGCTGAATTTTGCCCTTAATGCTCAAGAGCACCTGATGGTAAGAAAACAGAATGTTGGTTCCACCTTGCCCTTAATTCTGTGCCTCTTTAGCTGTGGGATACTACAGATACCCCCTCCTCTATATCACTACACCCCTGCATGAGGAAAGAGGTGTTGCTGGAACAGAATGACAGGGGTGTTTGCTCTCTGATGTTAACTCCAAAAACTCTATCCTATCTGCTGCAATGCAGCACTCCTCGGAGATAAGGAGGGGAAATTATAATCAATTAATGGTGTCTGCAATCAATTAATGATGTCTGTCATGGATCTAGAAAGGAGACTTCCAGAGTGTTCGCCTCCTTTGTCAAGCCTCCCCATTAAACAGAGGAGGAATTTTTCTATTTTCAGACAAAGAAAGGCCAAGGTTGCCAGAAGGAGGTCTGAGCTGAGATGGAGCTTTGTTTTGTACTGGGTTCTTCGACTTTTCCTCCTAGTCATTGAGGAAGTGAGAAATGCCTCTTAGTCTGGAGCAGCTTGTGTCTCAGAAGAGGATGATGTGGGAAAACTCAGCTAATTAAAGTTGAAGTTTACTATTGTCCAGATAGCCTTCTGGGGCTCAGTGAAATATGGAGGACTCCCTTCATTGGGAGATCTTCTTCTTTTCTGACCTTCTTTAGAGAGTTCAACCCCTTCCCCCCACCCCCCCACTCCACCCCCACATTTCTACCTGCAGAATGTCACATAGCCTTGGTTAAGATTACAGGCTCAACTTCCTTTCTCCAGATAAGAACCCATTCAGCTAGCTCCTGAGACTCCCAAAATACTTCCCCATGCTAATGAGGCATTGTGGTACCCTAAGCCTTCAGCCAATGACCTTTGCCCATCCTGGATATCCCCCCCCTCCCCATCCCCTAAATTACATAAGCCAAGTAAAGTTGATCTGCCTCCCAGAAGATGGTCCCAATATGTCTTATCTACCATATATACTCACAGTTTCTGAACCCACCCCTTCCTATCCCCACTCCCACTCCATCCCCTCACCTATCACCCCCACCCCCATCTCCCACCCTCACCCCCACCCCCATACCCCACCCTCATCTCTCATCTTTGCTTCCTTTTTCTGAGTGGACTGACATCTGCCATCAATTCACGAGGGCAGGGAAAGTCACAGGTGAGGAGAGGAGGAAGAAGAAAAGACCTAGATGAGTCTAGGAAAATGAGCCAAGGAAGCATCCAGACTCAATCTCCCATTTGAAAAGAAGCTCCATGCCTGGCAGTGGTGGTGCATGCCTTTAATCCCAGTGCTTGGGAGGCAGAGGCAGGCAGATTTCTGAGTTCGAGGCCAGCCTGGTCTACAGAGTGAGTTCCAGGAAAGCCAGGGCTACACAGAGAAACCCTGTCTCTAAAACCAAGAAAGAAAGAAAGAAAGAAAGAAAGAAAGAAAGAAAGAAAGAAAGAAAGAAAGAAAGAAAGGAAGGAAGGAAGAAAGAAACGCAAAGAAATTCCAGGGAAAGAGTGAAAGCTTCAGCTAGAGCCAGGTTGCTGTGCATGAGCATCCCTTCCACAGACAGACCTAGACCTAGACAGAATGGCTATGAGGAGGTGCAGGATAATTTGGGGCACTAGGATCCTTGTCCTCAGTTATATGCTGTCAGTGAGGAAAAAATGGGTGCTTTGTCTACACAGTTACAGGCTGGGGGAAAGAAGTATTTTTAACTTTTGGGGGGTTGGGTTTGTTTGTTCATTTTGTTTTATTCACACAGATCATCTCTCAAACAACGCTATGGCATATGGTGCTCAAGGTAAAAACGGCTTCCTCATGTAACAATCCAACCGGGGGAATCCCCTCAGACCTACAAGGAACCATAAATTGGACCTGAACTTTCCAAACAGATTCTGTTTTATTTTGTTGGTTGGCTGGCTGTGCTTCTTGTAACACAAAACTAACAAGTGTGTTATTCTGGGTTGGGAAAAGCACATTCATCCACATTAGCACATTAGCAGACTAGCTGGCTTCCAGGAGCCTGCCCTGAGGAAGCCAAGAAAGGAAGCCCACATTTCGGGGGGGGGGGGGGGGAGGGTCAGTGAGGTCCTGAATGAGAGAAAGAAAGTCAGGCATCTCAGCATGCTTGAAATCAGGGGCCAATTTGGGGATTCTGGATGAGGAAAGGGTCTAAGCTGACCAAGAGACCTAGACGAAGGACAGGCATAGTGGATGAAACCCTGGCTCCACGTTTTCAAGAACCAGCCCACAGCTCACCCTGTTGTGTTCAGTCACATCCTGTGGGCTCTATTGACCTCCTGTCAGGAAGGTTTCAATGTGTTTATTCATGGAGATTAGAGCTGCCTTTTCTATTTTAAAAATACACACACACATATATACACCTCAGGGAACTTGGCACAGCACAGCAAGATCCTATAGAATGATCTTTTGGGTCAAGAGAGTTTTAGCCTGGAACACTGGTGTACAGATCCATGGGAGCTTAGGTGAACCTATTGCTGAGAACTTCAAGATTCTGGCAGGATTTTGTTTTCTTTCCACAGGGTAGTTCCTACTTTAAGGAAAAATTCTTAGCCTCCGTGTTTATAAATGTAATCATGATCATCACTACCAGCTCCCCCAGCCCACAAGAAAGAAAGGTTTGTACTGTCAGAGGCATAAAATCCAGGAAAGCATTCTCAGGAGGTGGCTGCGTTCTCTGAGCAGCAGGTCAGCAGGGCTTGTTAACCTTGACTTTCTGTCTGCACCATGCTGAGCATGGCTCCCACAGAGGAAGTGAAGGCTCACACCCCCGCCCACCATGGGCAACAAGCAAATTCCCTTTGTTCAACAGAAATAAATACACAGAGTACTTTCTATAATCACGGCATTATGCTTTCAAGCAGGAACAGAAGAGCTTTAGATGAGAGCCCTACTGGCAGAAATATATGTAAATAACTAAGGAATAGAAGGACTTGGGGGAGACAGAGGAGGGCTTGAGAGAATGCACTCAGAGCTTTGCATACAGAGAGGAATGAGCTTCCAGCTGAGATAGCCAAGGAAAAGATGCCACAGAGGATAGTGATGAAGTTGAAATGGAGAAACAAGTGCTGGGGACTAGCTTTGTCTCCAACAAACATGGCCCTGAGACCCATGAAGCCTAAGTTTCAGAGTGTAAGAGCTTTGAACAAGTCTATTTGCATTCCTGAGTCTCTGTTTTCCTCCAGTGTGAATTGGGGTCAAACCCATCCACTCCCAGGCACAGGTGAAAAGATTAAACAAGGTGATTAGTAAGGAGAGTTCCTGGCATAAAACGTTCTCAAGAAATGTCACTCTAATTAGTTTCTAAAAGATGAGAATTTATGGGAATGATACAAGATGTCCAGGCAGGAAGTCTTGATTGGCCAGTAGGGGAAATGGCTGGTCAGATGCTCAAGCCTAGAAAGTTTGATCTGCTGCCAAAATCATCAGGGTAAATGAGTCCACTCAGAAGGGCCCTCTCACAGGATCCAGATCAAAGCTAACAAAGGGTCTCTCATGGGGACAAACAAGAGAGTTCTTTGGCCCAATTCTCGTGGTCCTAAAAAGTCTTGGTTTAAATTTCTGACATTGTTTCCAGTTGAGTTTATACATAAAGTCACAGCCTCGCCATCCAGTGAAGACCTCTATAGACATAGATCCTACACACGATTGGGCATGTCTCTTTCTCTTTAATACACCAAGTGCCTCAAAATATGGAAATGGTTCAAGCTGTTCTTGTCTTCTGAGGTTCAAGGGCAAGCTGAGGTGACCTGAGGTCAAATCCCAACAGGGAAACCTATCTGCTTTTACTCAATGGCTACACAGACTGGCCTACAGCTACACTGTGGTACCTGGTAAGAGAGCACAGCACGCGCAGAGTTGTGAGAACAGAGGAGCCCAGTGGTTACAGAAGACCAAATAGAATCTAAGGCCTGTGAGACTGTCCAGACTGAGGAGTCAGTACAAATGTTTACCCATCATGCCAATTTAGAGCCAAACTGGGCTGTTTCTAGGCTCTGCACACCTTATATCTGGACAACATTGTTTCTTCCACCATCTTAGAAAGTTCTGCTGTTCCTACAGACAGCCCTGCTTCCCACACGGAATGCATCAGGAGTGGCATCAGGTGTTTTGTCACATTTGTCAAAAGTATTATGGACTGGACCATAAAAGAATGAAGTGACCAATGAGCAAAATCTCCCCATGGCCATCAAGACACTCTCTCAAAAGGTTGCCTAGTTAACCAACTAGGCCCTTTGTGAATGTGGTGGTTTGAATGGGTTTGGCCCCCAAAGACTCATGTTTGAATGCTTGGCCCACATGGATGGACGCTATTGGGAGGCCTTGCTGGAGTGGGTGTAGCCTCATTGGTGGAAGAGTGTTACTGTATGGGAGGAGTTTGGGGTCCTGTACTCAAGCTCCACTCAGTGTGGAAGAGTCAGTCAGATTTCTGTTCACCTTCAGATCAAGATGTAGAACTCTCGGCTCCTCTAGCACATCTGCCCAGATTTGTCATGCTTCCTGCCATAATGATAATGAACTGAACCTATGAACCTGAAGCCAGCCCCAATTAAATGTTGTCCTTTATAAGAGTTGCCATGGTCATGGTGTTTCTTCACAGCAATGAAACCCTAAGTCAGTAAATCTATCAAAAAGCCATCCTGCCTGTATTATCTGTTTCCTGAGGGTCAAGTC
The DNA here is from genome assembly GCA_019843965.1 of Rhynchomys soricoides. Taxonomy (NCBI): domain Eukaryota; kingdom Metazoa; phylum Chordata; class Mammalia; order Rodentia; family Muridae; genus Rhynchomys; species Rhynchomys soricoides. The sequence continues at coordinate 2,469,953 of JADRCH010000033.1, forward strand.
TTAAAGGCTGATATTTAGCATTACTAAAACAACCCAGGGATGTGTTTGAGCAAAGGATTTTTATGGTGGGAGACAGTCTAAGGGATGTGGCTTGGACTGAATAGAGAACATACTGGGATTTTGTAATGACTCTGAAGAAGCAGAGCAGAACACCTAGTGTAGAGAGCATGGGGGACCTGCCAGGTACCTTCCAAATGCCCACTGTCTCCTTAGACACAGGAAGCAAAAGTTTTAGCCATCAATTGTTTGAGCCATCTTCCTATGTCACTAAGCCCTGACCCCAGATGGGAGTTGCTGAATGAAAGGAGAGCATGATCACTCCTACGTGTGGTTAAGGAGAAGCTTTATTGTAGATCCAAGAGAGCACAGACAGGCAGCTGGAAGGGCCCAGACCGAACATCACTGGGCCATGTGAGGAGAGGATTAAGGGAGTGGAGAGAGCCAAAAGCCAGGAAGTCAGGAGTGACCAAGGAGACCCAGAGACTGACATAGCCAGAATGCCTTGGTTATGTAGGAATCTGAGACACTGAGGGAAGGGGCCCAACCCAATCCCTGGTCTGGAGAGTTTAGGGTAGGGGGCAGGATATGCCAGGCAGCATGTCTCCGTAACAGGTACTGGTGATCCCGAGAGAGAGGCTGGCAGATAGCATCCACTTTGACATGTTAAATGTCAACTCAGTTAGTTAGGCTTGAGATCTAACAGTTACAAGTTACATGGGATTTCCAGAAGGGCTTCTCCATTAAAGAAGATAACTGGGATGGAGCATCCATCCTATGGCCTTTTGCTTTGCCTCTTTGTGCAGATGAAAAAGTCCCAACCTCCATCCTGAGCTATGAAATGACTTTGAGTGGCAGGGTCATCATGTACCGCTCATGATAGAATAGACAGGACACTAGTACCAATCTTCAATGACTTTGAAAGTAATATCCTAGTCCTGGACCACCTTCCTGCAGATTTCTTCTACAAGGAAAGCAAAAGACAGGCACATCTGCTGTAACCACTGTCTCTCCCATGCAGCAATCTAATCCTAACAGATACAGAAGGTGGTTTGTGCCCAACCACAGAAGACTGGAGACCCAAAGCCTGTCTCTCCATTTGACAATTATTTCTGCCAATCTGTCCCTGCCAGAGATACCTATCTCCAGATTGCTTATGAGAGAGGGTAAAAAAATGTGGGGACTGAGATAAACAGGACTTGTTTTTTCAAAGCAAATTAAAAATCAGTTTTTAGGGCTAGAATGATAACTCAGTTGTTTTAAGTGTTTGCCTCTCAAGCATAAGGACCTGGGTTTGCTCTTCAGAACCTATGTATAAAAGGCAGGCATGGTAATCCTGGCATGTTACAATTCCAGCACCAGGGAAGTGGAGACAGGCCAATCCCTGGGGCTCAATGGTCAGCAAGCTCGGCTAAATCAATGAGTTTGAGGTCAGCAAGATAGCTGATCTCAAAAAAAAAAAAAAAAAAAAAAAAAATAGACCAGCATCCTGAGGAAACATACCTGAGGTTGATCTCTGGACTGAACACAGCACCCACACATGAGCATTCATACACACACACACACACAGAAATAGAGAGAGGGGGACAGAGAGAGACAGAGAGAGATAGAGACACAGAAACAGAGAGACAGAGAGACAGAAAAACAGACAATTACCCTATGAAAATTACTCCCCAAATTCTTACATGATCCTTAAAACCAAATAAAGCCTCCTTTTGAATCCCCCTTTAAGCCCTTACTGTTTTATACTTACCTACAAAAGGGCCAATAGTACAGAAGTTGGAAAGAGACAGTTGTCACCTTGAAGCTACTCACAATCCAGTAGTAGGAAAAAGGCACACCAATGGGTCATCCCGGTGCCTATAAACATCATGAAAGATGTGTGTGTATGAGGAGCTAAGGCAGCTCAGAGAGGGCTCCACCCTGGGAGGAAGACACCACCCGAGCTGAACCTTAAGGAAAGCTGGTCTAAGAGACCAGATTCCCAGAAGGAAAGCCTGAGATATGGATCCTGTGTAAGTGGCAATGACCTCATCTTGGAAGAGACCTGATTGAATAAGGCTGGAAAGGATGGAAGAAAAGCACGTGTTCCTATGGCTCAGCATGAGCTGGTTCCCACAAAAGGGGTGAATAACCCTCACATCAGTGAGGCTGAGCCCTGGAACCCCATAACATCTAGCCAATGGCTTCTGGCTGTCCCTGAGCCATGGCTGCACAGCACAAGCTTCTAGATTTCCCCCCTTCCATTTGCTTACCTAGCCATAGGTAGCATTCTGGCAGGCAGTAGAAGTGTGTGTCAGTAGAGTCAGTGCCCAAAGCAGTGGGAAAGCAAAGGAAGCCCATTGCATCTCTGCGAGTCAGATGAGAGAGAAGACAGTATGAGCAGAAACCAGCCAAGCCTTCAGGCTGTGCATAGGATGGGACTCAGCCCAATCATTCCTCACTAGATCCCAGAAGAAGAGAGATAAGGGAATGAACAAGAGCTGGATCACTGAGCTGTCTCTCCACTGTGCTCAGTGTCTCTTGTATCATAGCAAGAGTGGTGTGAATAAGAAGTGCCCAGTGTTTATTCCATGGTCAGTAAGAGCCCCCACTAAGAGCTTCCACTTTTGCCATCCAAGGGCTATCAGTGTAAGGCATGGGCATACTTGGTCTGGCTCTATAGGAGAAGGCAGTGAAACTCAATGAGAAATTATCTAATTTGTGCATCATAGGCCTGGGACTCGGAACCCACTGGTTGTCTGAGCAGGCTGTGCAGTAGGAGAGGTGGGTTTGCATCTTCTATATTTTGCCTGGACTGCCCCATGCTCCTGATATGCTCTCACTGACACAACCTCTGGGTACTTCTGCCCTGGCACTAGAGAATCATCAGAAACAAACAGAAACAGCAACAACTCTGGCTAAACAGCTCCTGGAGATCTCCTGCTGAAGCCAAGACAGATTCCCCTTTCTATTCCATCTCCCCGTAGTCCTTGACACATCTTCTCCCACAGCCTATAAGAACTAAAATTGTAGGCATCCCACCAGACTCCCAACCAGTGGCCAGGCTCACCCAAGCAGGTCTGACCCTGGGTATTTCTTAACATGGCCTGGTTAGTCAGGCTAGCCTGCCTGATCTTTGGCCTCCTCCATTCATTGGCAAAGCATGGCAAAAGAGACAGAAGCCTGACTGAGAAGTGTGGATACCTATAGAATAGTCACACAACACATAGCAAAGCCTGTGCTAATGGCAGAAACTCAGCAAGTAGAACATCCTATAATTCAACCCCTTGGGTGCAGTCAAGGCCGCTGCCTCCAGGAGGTCAAACAGGGACAAGGATGCAGGGCATCAGAGGTAGATAGAAACTACTGTCAGTCTTGTTTTACCCATGCACAGCCTGTTAATACATATTAACTGACTGCTAGTCATAGTGCAGACTTGAGAATGTTCACATAAAAGACCAGGATAAGACAGCAGGCACTTAGGATCAACTGCTGTCCCATCATCCTAAGGTCCACACCTTAAGTTCTAGCTACAGGATCCTAGAAAGACGTGAAAGAGGTGAACTCTCTTCCCCTGTGCTGCTGGGCCGGCTTTCTAGATCTTAGGCTTTTCTATGACAACTACTCTCTGGGGACAAAGGTAGACTCCAAACTTTGTTCAGCAGAGATGCAGGTAACTTAAGTCTAGATGAGGGGATCCTACAGACTATGTTGTGAGGCATAGAGCTGTGAGGCTCTATGGGACTTATGCCAGATAATAGAAAGATGATTGATTGATTGATTGATGATTGATAGTAGATAGGTAGGTAGATAGATAGGTAGATAGATAAGATAGTTCAATGATAGACAGAGACAGACAGATAAATATAGATAGATGATAGATGATAGACAGCTAGATACAGACAGACAGATGGTAGATAGTAGACAGACAGACAGATGATAGTAGACATGTATATCCCTTGTTTCTCAAATACTCTATGGTCAAGTTTCCAGATAGTTACTAGTTTTTTTAATTAGTGAATTAAACTCTTTGACACATGGATCTCTTCCGGTTTGGTTTTTGGTTTTTTTTTTGTTTGTTTGTTTGTTTGCTTTTTTGGTTTTTTTTTCCTTGTTTTTCAAGTCAACTTTTAATCTTCTGAAATTTATATTTTCATACCACACACAGAGATAAGACTTTCTCAAGGGGTCTTTTAAAGGGAGCCATGTGATTCCTGGCTGAACAAACACATCCCAATAATGCCTTGCAAACTCAAATATGCCCCTGGGCAGCACTGACCTTGGCCCCTGCATCCAGAACAGACACATTGGAGCTTTGGGCTTTGCCCCAAACTGGGTATATGAAGCCATTGAAGAGTGTTCTTTCCTGCTTCCAAAAAAAAAAAAAATAAAAAGTCCTAAGCCAGAGTGAAGTGAACCAGACCCCTGGAGTTGGCCAATTCTTTGGCACAGCACAAGGACGACATTCCATGCAAATATCCTCATATTTTTCTGCCCAGCTAGGTATTCCCAGATGGAATGGTGGAGAGATAAGTGAGGGAAACGGCTGGAGACCTTGGAGACACACACACGCACACACATACACACACACACAAGCGCACACACACGCAGACACAAACACACACACACACACACAAACACACACACACACACACACACATACACACGCACACCTGTCGTTCTATTGCTGCCTCACTAATCAAAACACACATGACATCATTCCCCCTGGTTCTACTGCTTTCTAACGAAAGCTATCAAGAACATTAATGCCTTTGGAATCCCAGTGGAAACCTGCTTCTTCTAGGTTCAGAATGAAAGGCTATTGGCCTTGGGCAGCTGTCCTTGAGTTGTACCCTTTACTGCCCAGAAATGAGCAATAAAGGAGAAGCTCGATTCCAGCAACCTCCTCTCTCCATCTGGTAAAATCTCAGTGTAGAGTAGTGGCAGACAGTAGGATGGATAACTTACTCTTCCCGAAGAGTATTACGACACGGAGACTGGGTTTGAGAGGAACTGAGTAGAAACAAGGGGATCAACGGGCAGCCCTGTTTCATGAGTCCAGAGTGTCAAGAAAGCTAGGGGGCGGAGTGCAGTCAAGGTAAAGAGTAATTCAGGTAACCAGAAGGGTATGGACACAAGACATGTCAGGAGGTCATATGATCAAGAATTGTTGATAAATTGTATAGGAGTAATAAGAAAAAGGAGGATCAAGACAATTCTTGAACTTGAGTAACTGGGTGCAGGGAGGTACATTTTAGACAAGAAAATCCAGTGGGGAGAGAGGTCAACTTCCCAGTTCCTGTTACAGTTGGAAGCTTTGAACGATGTGGACAGAATTTAATGCACAGGGAGTGCATTAAAATATCTTCCTTCAAGATCTCTTAAAATCTTTGCATTCTAGAAGGTTTGTTGATCTTCTTGCACTCCACAGCTAAGTGCAGCAATGGTATGTCCCTTTGGCATGTGTTTCACTAGTGCACACTAGTTTGTCTGTTAATAAAAAACACAATTATGTACCTTCCTCCTAGTGATATTTATCATTCAGAGAATGAATGCTTTTTTGGTGGTAGATAAGTACATAAAAACATATTAAATAGTAAAAGTGCAAAATCCAATGTAAAAGTACATAGTTTTCATTCCAAATGGCAGGTATAACTGTATAGAAGTTTACTGACATATATAGACTTGGGGTCTGGTGAGTATTATTTGTAAGTTTTTAATAATAAACTTTATAAAAGAAAAAATGTTAATATGCATGACTCCCAAGGAACACTAGAGGTTGATTTTCATCTTTCAAATGCACACACAAGCATGTGCACCTATGCATGTATGACACACACCACAGAGACTCACATATATATACAGAGCGAGGGGAAGGGAGGTAGAAACACAGAGAGGAGGGAAGGTGGGAGGGAGGGAGGGAGGGAGAGAGAGAGAGAGAGAGAGAGAGAGAGAGAGAGAGTATGAAACTGTCTTGGCTGCCAAAGGGTCTCAGAAGAAGCAGCTCCAGAAGTCGGTCCCTAAGGGTCATCTCCACCCCTGAAGCAGGGCTGGGACCAGCTTTTCCCCTTGCCCCTTGCTTCTACTGAAGATGCCAAGGTCACCCTCAACACATTGAGCTGCATGGCAGCTGTACCTCATTAGCCATGACTGTGACTCGGTCCCTAGTCTCTAAAGTCTCAGGAGCTTACAGTAGCCAGAAATGAGGCTTACTGTACTGGATCTTTCCAATCACTTAGTGTGGTTTCAATAAATGGCTGTCATCCAAAGAGAAGGGACACATTACAAACAAGGGTGACTATGTAAACGGGAGCAGTATGGGAATTGACAAATGAGAAGAAGAGCTGAAGAAATTAAAGGTGATTTCTTCACATTGGTTTTTTGTTTGTTTGTTTGGTTGGTTTGGTTTGGTTTGGTTTGGGGTTTTTTTGTTTGTTTTTTGCTTGTTTGTTTTGTTGCCTTTTAATGCTATCTATAATGAACAATCCTTCATTCAATGTTCTTTGGCCTGTGTTCAACCTCTTAGATATGTCCCAGGTCCCAGGGGTCCAAAGATGGAGCAGACACAGTCCCAGCCCTCAGAGCCATCATCCCATGATGTGGAAAATAAACAAGTGGAAAAGCAAAGCATGCTGGGTAACTTCAAAGCCGCCACAGCAGTGGCCAATATAATAGTTGTCCTGCAGATGAAAGTGCAGTGCCTGGGCTAGGGGTGGGGAGAATTCACAGAAGCCTGGCAAATAAGGTGGCAGTTACAGAGCAACCTGACAGGGGATAAAAGCACCACGGGCTCTGGTTCTAGGATGTTGGTGGGGTTTTGTTTGTTTGTTTGTTTGTTTTTGTTTAGGGGATAGGTCTCCTGGAAGTCACATTTAAGTCAAACCTTCAAGAGTAACTATTATAAATAATAGATATAAAATGAAACACCTATTACGGGATAGCCAGCCATTGAAGTCTGAATAAGAATGAATGGACATGTGAAAATTAGGAAGCTGGGGGTGGGGTGGAGAGATGGCTCAGTAGATAAAAGCACTCACTGCTCTTCTAGAAGACTCAAGTTTAGTTCCCAGCATGTACACTGGGTGGTTCATTGTAACTCCAGCTTCCTGCATAGCCAATGCTTCTGACCCCCATGGGTACCATGGGCACTGATAAACACACACATACACAATCAAAAAAATTAAAAACTGTTAAAGCAAAAGTGCAAATATTGATCCATTTCACCAGTTCAGGAAAGGAACGTAAGTTATCCATGTCTTAGCCCGGAGTTCTTTGCTATTGTGGTGGTGTCCCCATTATCCAAAACTTGGAGACATGGCTCTCAGGCTCCACCTCAGGCCCTCCAGATCGGCATCAATATCTTACTATAGATGATTTATGAGCTCCTTGAAATCAGAGAAGTCTAGACTCAGTCTCACAATTTGGGCTACAGGTTAGAAGCAGCTGGAACCAGTGCAGATAAAGTTGCCCAATCCAAGTTTGGAGATTAACTGCACTTTGCCTGGTTCTTTGGTTTATTATTTCCGGTGGAATGTCAGTTTAAGCCCATGGTGTTTGGGTGCCTCATTTCCCTAGCTTTGTTATAGGCAGCTCCTTGAAGGATTCCAGTGTCTCCTGTCACCAAAGATGCATTGATTGTGCCAGCTCTCTTAGTGGGGAGCAGAGGGCCAAGTGACTTCATTCTTAACACAAAAAGGCAGCTGGAATGATCCTTGTCAGTTTGTGCTGCTTTGGCAATACCCCCTCAGCTGCAATGGTTTCCAATTTAAAGTTCCTTCCTTGTTGTTCTAAAGGCCCAGGAAATCATAGATTGAAGGTCCAGCTCTCAGTGTCCTTGAGAGCTGTTTCTGCTCCCAGGATGGTGGTTGGGTGCTGCCAGCTGCAAAGGGGTGGAGCCTTGTGTTCTCAACCAGCAAAGCAGAGGGAGAGAGAGAGCTGCCTTCAACCCTGGGCCACTTTATAAAGTGCTAATCCCATTCATGAGGGTGGAGTCCTGACTTAGATGCTCCCAGAGGCCACACCCCTTCCTAGTATACAGGGAGATTTAGTTTCAGCATGATTTAGGAGGAGCCACCATCATTAAACTAAAGCAGAATGCTTGCCCAGCATGTGCAAGGCCTTGGTTTCTGGCACCAGTGTTACACCACACAAAACAATAACAGGTGTCATTTCCAAGACCTGTCACTAAACACTTGTTCAGTTTTCAGTCCGACTCTCCTCACTTGCTAAGTTTGACAGAGCTGGCTGCCATGTTGTAAGCTGCCAAAGGGAGATGACCTTGCCCAAGGAACTTGTCAGAAACCATGGAAAAAAGTACAACAGCCCCAGGCACCTGAATTCTGCCCACAACTCCACAATTTAGCATGGGAAGGACCCCTCCCTCAGCCCCACCTGGCTGACATTGGCATTGCAAATTTATAAATGGCTCTGGACCTGGGGACAAGCTGTACCACACCTGGATGCTGGACCATTAAAAGAATGATAAGAAATCAAATACTTATTATCTTAGGACACTAAATTTGGGCTACATGTTTGTAGTCAAATAATATAAGCCAAGGGAAGTGTTTGATGCATACAATTACTGCAAAATTAAAATGACTGTCTCACAAACAAAACAAAATCAAATTTTTTTTTTAAAAAAAGAATAAACCATTCACAGTGCTTAAAACATGGCCTGGCCTCTGAGAAGCATAGTATACATTTTACTATTTGATATTTGTAGAAAGCACTGGTAGGCCTTTTTGTCTTCTGAAAATAATGACTTCTTTATTGGTAAATGGTCTTAGCCACCTCTACTTTCTCAAAGCTTTCTTCTCTACATTTCTTCTGTTCAGCCACCATTCCCAATCTGAACCCTGTTGTCTCTGCTGTGACTGTTCCTTCTTGTCCAGAAAACAAATAAACAAAAGCCAAGTGGCTCATGCTTTTCAGTGGACTGAATGAGAACGTTCCTCATAGGCTCAGGCATTGAACACTTATTCCCCAGTTGGTGGCACTGTTTGGGAAGGGGGTGCAACCTTGCTATCAGTATATGCCACCACACCTGCCTTCTGTGTGGTTTGTTGATATCAGCCAAACTATGTCCTTTGTTTCTGATGTCCTCAGTTGATGTCCTGTATTTGCTATCAGGAGCCCTCGCCTTTTCAGAAACGAATGGGGACTTGGTGAGAAAAAGATGAAACCAACATCTAGAGCATAGGTTGGGTTTAATGTAGCAAGAAAAGACAGGGTACTGCAAGATAGCTTAAAGAAGAAGATATTCCCCATGGTGGGAGGAGAGATAAAGATATCATTTTTTAAAACGTAATTCACATGAAGGCCTTTAATAGTCATAGAAATCCCAGTTCTTATTTGACCTAGAGACTCCTCCGTTGTCTCCCCCATCTTCTCTTCCAGCTGTCTTACCTCACTTCTTTTCCCTTTACTTCTTTGAGTTCCTGACACACTGGCATTTCCTCCCCCCCCACTCCTCCCCCCAGAAGTCATTGTAATAGAGCCAAATGAGAGCAGGGCTTCTGGAACCAAACACTATACATTCAAACCCCAGCTTGGCTTCTCCTCAGTGTGTGACTTTGAGTAACTTCATCTTTGTGTGAATGTGGGTGTGGGACACTGGGAAGGCCCATTTCCTCATCTGGAAAATGGTGATAACAATAAGTCATGCTTTATAAACCTTGCATTGCATGGCATGATTCATGAAAGTCACCCAGACCAATTCTTCAACAGTAATGATTTTGCCTTCTCCCACCACAAGCAATTGCTTATACCCACCCTGTCACCCTGCTGCTCACCGGGTTCTTCATCCTTCAAACATTCTCTCCAGTGTCTGATGGAATCACTTGATAGTAAGTCCCCCGTTACAGAAGTACAGGGTTCAATGTGTTTCTCTTCCAGAGCTTCTCTGAGTATATAAAACCTAAATTTTACCTCATTCCATTACCAAAGCAGTTGCTTGCCCAACCCTGAATGCGTTCAAGCCCTGATATTGCATCTAACTGACTTTCTATGGACCTTCAATTTCAACAATATCATAGACACACTGAGAACAATTTGCAAGGTAAGTAACGATTGACTCATTAACAACCAGCAGCTGACTGAAGATAAGTCATCAGCTTTCAGTAATGTATGCTGGTGGTTTGGGCACAATGGTTAGATCTAATATGACTCTACCAGGATTCGTCACTTTGACAATCTCATAAGACACTGTAGAACCCTTGGTATTCTCAAATGAATAAGAGATGCTTCAGATGTAGGGAGTGTGGAAAACATCTAACATGACAGAGCAAATGCACATACATGATGTGAACACATGATATCAAGCATCTTTGACATCATCGAGTGCTTCTCAACAACATTGGTGAAGTTCTGGCAGAATTCTACTCTCAGCACATTATCTAACGGCCAAGAATAAAAATGATAAAAAGGCAAAAACATCCTCCCTCCTTGGCAGTGGTGGTGTGGTTTTTACTTCTGGATTCCCCTAGCAGTTAGTGTAGAGCCCCACCTATAGGAACAGCTTCATAAGTACTAATCAATAGACACGTGGATGGTTTTTAGATACCTATTAACCAGACAACTGCTCTTTAGACTAGTGACTTCAGCTCCTAAAAAGTAGCACTGCTTCTAATTAATAAGTTAGTTAATTAATTAAATGTAAAATAAAATCATGTCATTTACAGGGAGACAAAAGTCACTTAAGCATCAATCAACATGATTATTATTACTATGTGCTGGTTTGTTTCCCAGTAGTCAAGTCTCCTGATTTTCTTCTTTATGTGTTGGGTAGGACATGGGAATGTTTCATCATGAGCTACAATACTGGACATGTGACCCTTACCCGCCCATTCAAAACATCACACCTTTCTGAACATAGTGATTGGGCAATGATTCAAGCCATGGGAAGCAATCCAACTGAAGTAAATATGGAGACTTGGTGTAAGCAACCAGGAAGCACTGATTAGAACTAGACTCTTTCCCCTATGGATTTGAGGGAGGAAATGGCAAGACAGGAAAGGCCTGAGGCCCTCAAAGGGGAGAACTCTTGAGAAGTCAGCTCAGGAACTTTGAGATATTTCACCAAGGTCCCCTCCCCCCTCTGAGCACATGGGTACCCCTTCCTTCCTGGAAGAAACAGGTTAGAGAGCACATAGGCTAAAGGGTAGGGGTTGATTAAGCCCCTGCTACCTAATTCCCTAAAGACCAATCAGTTTAAAAGTCACACTGTTCTGCCAATCACATTGTGCCTAATGGTGGCTGCTCTAAAATCAGTATATAAGGTCCCTGAATGGGATCCACGTCCTTGCTCTCCCATCTTGGTATGCAGAGCGACCTCAGCATGCTGAATCAATAAATTCCTCCTGCATTTTCCATCAATCCCCGACTCCATGTGTTCACTCGGAGGGTCTGCAGTAAGCTAAGGCTCACTGGATTCTTACACTCTCAAAATTAAAACCCAGAGGCAGCTCCACAAAGAGGAAGACAGACAGGTGTTACATCTTTGAAGCTCTTGGATGAAACCATGATGCAGTCTAGGGGTCCTGAATGGGTTTGTTTTTCTCTGCCAATTAAAGAGTGAAAAGGCAGGAAAAAAATCTCAAGCAGACCAGGTCTCCATGGAGAAATCTTGAACACCACAAACAGGAGCAGGCAGAATCAGCAAGTTTATTAAAAGATCCTCTGCAAAGCAGAGGGGGACTCAGGAACTTTTAATGCCTCTGAAGAGTTTTTCTCCTGTAAGTTAGGGTTGGTCAGTTCAAAGAGAGACAGGATGATTGGCCCACAACTGTTGTGTAACTTGTCCTGATCCTGCCTTCAATTTGTTGAGCCAGCCCATCAGCATAGGGCCTGCTGGTGAGAGACAAAAGCCTACAATCTTTGCTCTACCCTTCCAGGCTTTTGTCTCAAGTCAGGAGAGTGAGGAAGAAGCTGCCATCTTGGATATTTGTCACCTTTACTACTTAGCCAAGGCCCCTCTACCTAGCTGTCTGCCCGCCAGGGTGTCTGTCTAACTCCTAGTCTCTCTGCCACTCCTGAACTCATACTGCCCATGTGCTTTTAACATGTGACCCAACAAAATCTTGTTTTACTTAAACTACTTTGAAATGGTACTGTAGGCTTTGACTAATAATCCTCTAAATACACCCAAGCTTTTCCTTTAGTTTGGTTTGAATTATGCCAAGGGCATGAGCATCCCATCTATACTGCTCTGTGCTTGATATTTAGTACTTCAGGAGTACCAAGGCCACAAAGACCCCTAGGATGACATATGAAGATATGGTGACTGAAACCCCCAAGGGCCTAAAGGGTTAATGCAAAGTTAATTGCATCTGATCCCAAACACCTTCAATGAGAAGTCACCCTCATGCCATTATAACATCAAATTATCTCTCATTAATTGGCCCCTATTTCTCTTCCTGCTGTTAAATATTTGTACTGGCATTTTAGTCAGGAAGAAGTTAGTGAGCCTAATTGCTCAGCCTGCACTTAACTGACAACCCTGTTACCAGATAGCTCCAAAAAGAAAACAATGGGGGGCTTAACATTGCTGGAGGAATGTCAGGTATGTGGTCATAAAATCTAATCAGTTGAGAGCAGAGAGAGCCTGAGATGAGCCTGCTAATCTTTTCTGGGGCTCAAAACATGAAGTGCTTCCAGCATTAAACTCTTTTCACACAGTTTGCACATTCTTTTTAAACTGGTAGAAAACATGACTTTCATACAAATATAAACAGGACATGTGCCTCAGATTTTGGTGTATCCACCAATTGACAAGGGAGCCAGAGGTATTAAACTGGTTCAAAGGAGAACGCTAAAGAGGAGACTCATATGCAGGACATCAGCAAGGCTAATGTATACACATCTGCAAAGGGGCTCAATGACCAGAGTCCTCCACCCTACATTCACTGGCATTGGCTGTGGGCAAGAACTGTATTTTGCTATGTGTTTTTCTGTTTGCACAGTTCCAAAATAGCACAAGGACCAAGGAAGGCACAGATTATTGTACAATTCAAAAACCCCAATCACAGTACTGAGAAGCACCCACATAATGCTGGAAATTTTTATCTCTAGATATAAATAAATTCTGACTGCCTGATGTCTTCCCTAAAAAAAATAAAAAAATAAATAAAAAATAGCCATTGCTGCAGTCATAAGCAATCTGATCTGTATGTGTCCCTGTAGTATGACTTCTGTTATAAACCAGAAGTAGAACTGAGAAGACGTAACAAAATCCAATTGTCATGGTTAAACAAAAGACATCTGCAAAGCTCAGGTTAACTCTTAAAGGAATAAGGTATACTATAATAAGATAAAGCAAGGTTAAAGCAAGGTCTTGATTAGAATTGGAGAAGGTCCATAGTGTAACAGCCAAGAAGTGATAGAAGCATTAAGGTGAGAAATTTGTAACCAGGCAAGACAGTACAGAGGTTCCTAATGGACTAAATGCCTTTTACTCTTGCTGAGGCCATTTCACATTTTCAGAATTTCAATATCAATCAGAATTTGATCTCCTTGTTGGAGCATACCATAGGAAAATTACCCAACTCTATTCTAGGAACTGAAAATCAAGATAACCCAGTTAACTTCGCTTCTGGTAAGTTGCCTGCTTGTGCAAACCTCCCCCTCCATCTAATTGCTTATCTTAGCTACTGTTAAACTGCTTGCTTGAGCAAACTCCCCCTGTAGTCATGGAACAAGATACCAGGATGTATTTATGCCTTTAAAAGTCCCTTGTTCTAAATGTTCAGAGTTATACTTGTGTCCCAAATACCTGAGTGTAGTCCCAGCTAACTGGAATAAAGACCTTTAATTAGCTATAAACTGTGTCTAGTGGTTATCTCTGGTGTGCTTCCTATAACAAATTCAAACAAGAGATTCAAAGAAACCTTGTGACATTGTGGTGCTATATAACAGTCTCCATGGAGAATTGTCAATATGACTGTGCTGGTGAATAGAGAAGACTAGCACCAAATCATGTGACTGTAGAGAGTATAGTGTGGCTTGGGGTTCTTGGGGTCTAGGCCTAATGGTTTATATATGAAATGTCCCAAACCTCATGGACCAAATGTCCCAAACCTCATGGACCAAATGTCTTGATTGCTAGTGAAATGTTCAGAAATGGGACTTCCATGACAGGACTAAATCATGACAGTTCTGACAGAATCCATGGATGGGTCTACTGTTGGATTTATAGTTTCGTGGTGTTACTGAAGAATTGTGGTAACTAGTAGATGGGACCTGGTTGTGGGGAGTGGCTCACTGGGGACACACCCATAAGGTTTGGATCCTTTCTCTCCTCCTGTTTCCTGGCAACCACAAGGTGAACAGCCCTCCTCAGCCATGCCTTTCTGCTAATAAGAACTGCTAAGAGTTTTGCCTCATCACAGGCTAGTGGAGCTAAGTAACCATGGACTTAAAACATGAAACAAAATAAAAGTTCTAATTTTATATTGTTTTTCTTAGGCATTTTCTCCCAATACCAGATAATTAGACTATCGTACAACGACTGTAAGGATAGATGCTTTCTGCTTGCTCAACCCCCTTGGGCTGTTCCTTAGCCTGAGTTGAAGACTGGACATTACTACGAGGGCATTATCAATCTGGATCTTTGCTGATGCTTAGACTGTCATAATTGCATATCAACATTGCATCAATATTTCCATCTAAGACCCCAGTGGGATTCTGTCCTGTTTTAGATGTTCCAACTCTGCTGACCATCTGCTAGAATATTTTACCTAGCTGTTATAATTCTGGGGATCACATTTGTGAACACAGTCACATAGACACATTCTAAACAAAGGACTATAGTCTGAAGACTGCATAGAACTGGGTATATAGTCACTATCTAATTTTCAGATTTCTTTGTTTTCTTCCGACGTTTTAAAAGTCTCTTTTAATGGATTTAATTATGACAGTTCTGTAGGACAGCACAAGGTCCCCCTCAAGAGGTCATGTTACATCTAATCACCTCTGTTCTTCACCACCACATTTGCAAACTCATGATCCTCTTGGGTAAGAAGTACAGTGTTGTAGAGAAGGAAAAATAACTTTTTCTTGAGTCTATAATGCTCAGTAACTAAGTTTGTGAATTGATCAGGCAAAAGACAGTTCAAAAGAAAAAAAAAGATATATCATTTAATTTGGTGTGAATATTTTAATTTGTATGTGTATTGGGAGACATTTATAGAAATGAAATTAAGACTCACAGAAGTACATAAATGAGCAAAAAAACCCTTTGTTTTTTGTTTTATTGAGATAGAATCTCACCCTGTAATTCAAGCTAGCCTAGAACTTGCTATATCCAAGGCTGGTGTGTGTTGTACACACATGTGTCCCTGTGTATAGGCACATATGCCTCTGATGTTGACTTGCAGAGATCAAAGGTCAACATGAGGTACATAATTCTTTGCTCTCCACTTAATTTTTTGAAGCAGGATCTCCCACCAAAACTGAGCCTGCTGATTTGGCTAGATTGTCTAGCTGGGCAATGCCCTACAAGGCTTCTGCTGCCTCCCAGCTCTGGTGGCACAGATGCCATGCATGATTTTTATGTAAAGGCTGGGGGTCTGAATGCGGGTTCTTGTGTTTGAGCAGCAAGCAGTGCATTCACTGAACCATCCCTCAAGCCCTGCACAGCATTGTTCCAAAGAGCAACCAAACTGTGTATGAGAAGCAGCAATGTGAAGTGAACAGACTGTGAGAGCAGAAAATTGTGCTTTGTACATGATAAGTCGGACCATTTGCTGTGTAAGGTTTGATGTGCAGATAAGAAACTCATTCTCTTCCCAATACAGAGGAAAGAGACACAAGGGGCAAAACGCATAGAAATCTATGTCACTTTTACAGAGGAAAATCTGTACTTGTTTTTAGGCAAAAATTTGGAGGGCAGTGAGTTCTTCCTGTGTGTGCTGTTTCTCCATTGCCTTACCTCAAAATATCCCTTGTGCCAAAGTAACCTATTTTGAGTAGCATGTGTCAAACTTCTTTTTTGAAAACTCAACTGGTATAAGTACTTACTTGAAGTCAATCTGTTATGTGTAGATTTTGCTACCCCGCCTCAGCTCTGGGAACAGGTTGCACTACCAGCCCCCACCCAGCTTCCCTTGAATCCACGAATAAAAGACAGACAGACAGACAGACAGACACACACACACACACACACACACACACAGGTTGCTCATTTTCAACTTGTCTTCTGACACAGTTGCTGAGCACTACTACTCCCACCTGGAAAAGCATGCCCTTATCAATAGACTTAGCTCCACACCTGTCCACTTGCCCTAAACTTTAGTTGCTCAGTTACACCTAGTCCCTGCTAAACACTTCCATCCTACAGGCTGTAGGAGAGGCCACAGGCCACTTCTCCTCCTGAGATCTCACAAGGCTGCTTGGTTTTACTTTCTCCGAAGCCTGGAAAACTGTCTCTCCTCCTTTGCTTCTCTTTTTCTCCAGGGACCCGGAAGTCCCGCCTATTCCTTCCACCCAGCAATTGGCCCATAGCTTCTTTACTGACAGATCACAAACCAATTGGGGAACAGGACAGCATCAGAACCACACCTACATAAATCAATCAGACCCTTCATCTTTAGATTTCTCTGAAATGACATTGATCTCTCTCTCTCTCTCTCTCTCTCTCTCTCTCTCTCTCTCTCTCTCTCTCTCTCTCTCTCTCTCTCTCTCTCATTTTCTTCTCTACTTAGGCAGGTCAGAGCCTTTCCTTTCCCTTGCCTTTAGCAACAGATTCCCTTCTTTAAAGTTGACTAAGGCAGGGGTGTCCTATAGGTCTGGTGATTTGGTGTTGTCCTTGTTGATGACATTTTTTCCCATAAGACCTTACTTTTTTATTTCCAGTCTCTGCTTTGGTTTTGTCCTAAACTGTTTTCAAAGTGCTCAGCAAGTGGTTCAGTCTGTTCATGTGTCACTGTACTTCCTGTGCTCCTGACCTTGGGTCCTGTAATGTCTGTACCACCATGGCTAATGCCAGCTTCTGGTCTAGGATGTAGGAAGAGAGCTGAGATGGACTGCTTCAGGATCTCCTGAGCACTGTATAGAAGTGGAACCAGTCTGTCTGAAGTCTACCAGGGACTCCTCTCTGTGCCTGGATTAGAGTCTGATCTATATTTACAGGCAAATCTTTAGGGATGAAGATGCAAAGACCTTTTCAGCATTTACTGCCTTACTAAAGCCTCTCCTGGTTTCCCATGATGTTTAAGGTCCTTTAAATCATCCTTGAGAGTATCCGAGGCTGCTCTGAGGTTCCCACGAACACACAATCCTGCTAATGCAGATCAGTAGGTCCTGAACAACACACTGATAAAACTACCTAAGTCTCTCTGCAAATTTCTCCCTATCCCATCTGGGCTTTGGGGAATTTTTCTGACAATGGCTTTGAGCATGGAGACCAGCATTTGCAGTCCACAGAAAGGCATTTGGTCTGTTCTTCAGGAAGCTTAACTTTAAGAGACAACTGAGTTTACAGGGATTCTGAGGGGATGAGGGGAATGAGGAGGAAACCAGAGGGTGGGATAGAGACAGAAGGGTGTGGAGGAGTGAAGGAGGAAGGTTGGGGGTGGGATAAAGATGTGATTGAGTTCAAGCTGTGATTTAAGAGATTCTAAAGGAGAGACAACTTAAATTGCTTCTATGGCTTTGGCCAAGGAGTCTGGGGAGATTTTTGGAATCTGGATTTTTTGGATTCTTTATGGCAATTAAGAAAACCATTAGCGGTCTGAAGTTTGATCTTCTTCTGAACTGAGTTTCCCAGTCCCCTGGGCCAGCTTAAGGTACAGGTTTATGAAGAGCCAACTCCCATCCTCTTCCCAGCGAGTTTCCTCAAACATGACAAGAACAGAAGACAAACAACAGCACAGGAACAAAACAGATTTTGACTGAGGAGTTGGGGTGTGTTTGCTTGTTTGTTTGTTTTTCAGGTCTGGGGATATAATGTGGGTTTCTGAAGCTTGAGAAATGAAATAAACTCAGGATCAAAACAAAAGTCCCAACAAATGTGAGATCTATGTCCCTCTAATAGGGTTTTGACCCATTACACCCCACAAGACAGCTGTAAGAGCAAACTGTGCTACCCCAAAATATGCTCTTTTGACCTAGAGATTATTTTTGAGAAATTTCACACAGAGAAAAGCTCTAAACCTTGCTCTGGCATAAGAAAACTCCATCCTTGTAAAGGGTGTCTTCAAAAGAACAAGTGTGTCGCAGGACTGTATCAGTCAGGAAGCATCTGCATCAATCTTTGTAACTTTGCAAATTAGTCATTGCATATCTGGCAACTCCAGCAACAGGAAGGCAGAGGCAGAAGATCCCAGGGGGACAGCAGACCACCATCTCAAAAGATATATCACCATAATAAACCTCCCCTCTGGATTCCAATGCTTCCTTCACCTGCTGCACCTAGAGTGTCTCAACACAGTCTTTCTCATACCCTTCAAGATGCTGTCAAGTCTAAAGAGTCATCTTGAGATCTAAGGTAGTGCTTGTCTGTGGTTGTCTTCCCTGTGTGCAGAAGGGGTACATGTTCAGTCTTGCTAGTATATCTTTTGTTACAGGGAACTCCTGCTAAGAACTCATGAAGAGTAGAAAGACTTCTTTTTCCTACCCACCCCCATTTAGTCAAGAAGTTCCCAATCAGGAGACTCACAGGGCATCCAAGAAGCACTGTGTCCTTTGAGGATATTGGCTGACGTAGTAAGACCACTATCTCAAATGGAGCTTGGTGGAGCCCCAGACTGTTGAAAGCTGACTTCCCTATATCTTCAAGGCAAAGTCTGGCTGAATCCAAACTGAGCCAAATACCACTGCATTAGAAGTAAGCAACACTGTGCAAAACTTGCTTCCTGGAGTCTCAGAAAATGAAAAGATGAGACCAGGATTTACTGAGGTTTGAAAGTTCAATTTAAGGCAGGTCTTTCAAAGGCTTGATGAAGACTACGTTAAAATCATGATGCAGGACTGCAGTAAAATAAGCATTTAAAGGAAAGGGATCCCAAACATGTTTGCTATTTCCTGCACACTCTCAGAATGTAGGATCAGACTATTTTCTTGGAAACTTAGAAGTTATGCAAATGAAAATGGGAGATAGAGCAGTCACCAGGCATGCCCAACCTGCTGCCATTACAGCACCATGTTGTCACTGGTAAAATCCATGCTTTAGAACCACACAATTGAATTACCACTCATTCCCCCAAAAAGATCTCATAACGTTTTAAATAAGTTTGTGATTTTGCATTGGGCTACATTCATAGCTAACCAGGACACATGTGGTTGGACATGTCAGACTCTAGGGATACAGAGTCTTAGTTTCTTCTTCTTTGCTTGGTTCTATTTTACTTAACGAAGTAGATGAAGTATTTTCACTTGTTTTCTATCTGCAGTTAGAGTCATAATGGCATCTTTTATGAAACTTATTAATGGTAGACACTAATAACAGTTGGAATTCCTACTGAGTGGATGTAAGTCGAGGTATCCATTGTACTTGTAGGTATAATACTAGACCACACACATTCCAGAGATGGTTAGACCCTGAGGATTCTAACATGGTGAATGTCTTGATCCCTTACGGGCTTTAATGTGATGGCATTAGTGAACTATAATGTAGTAGGAGATGAGGCCTCCTTGGAGGGAGTAGGTCTTGATGGCATATTATATGTTGCTTTGATCCCTCCTTGTATACTCTCTTTGCTTCCTGCATGTCCAAAGATGAAACCACCTTTCTCCCTCACACACTCCCAAGTCCATGAGACTCTTCCTTGAAATCTGCCTGGAAACAGAGATCCAAACAATTGTGGTAGGAACCTCTGAAACATTACTCCCCAGGAAATCTTTCCCTGCTAAGCTGTTTCTGCCAGATTCTCAGTTAAGTCACAGGAAACTGACAAATATGGCCTCGCTCCACCTTGTCTTCCTAGTGGCAGTTCACAAGCCCAGTTTGCTCTATGGTGATAGCTTCAAAACAGAAGCTCCTTCTTTTCCTGAAAAGTGAAAAGGCTAGTTCCAGAAAGGGGATGGGTACCAAAGAGTTTCAAAATGCCAAGAGTCCATCTTCAATGTCCCTGGAACCCTGGGTGGTCCTCCCACCCCACCCCAAGTCCCTGTTTTCTAGCTCTGAGCACCCTTGTCTGAGGATATCTTGAAGATCTCCAGAAACTGTCTTGCAGATCATGCATGAAGCCTTATCTTTTCCTTGTTATGCTTTTATTTCAAAGGTCATGCAAGCACAGACTCCAGGAGGCTCACAGCACACACACACACACACACACACACACACACACACAGCTTTGAATGCACAGTAGCTGTTCTCAGCCCACACTTAGAGTGCCACTTAGACAAAGATCGGGTTTCTTTTTGAGGCCAAGAATTCAATAGCTCACAAGGCAACTAGCTGAACCCTCCTTCTGGCTTCAAATGCAAACAGCTAGGGAATCGCAAAGAGCAGGAAAAAGAAACCAACTCCCATGCTATCCTTTCCCTGTTGTGGAATCATGCTTGTGAAATCATTACTCCGTTGAAGGAAAGGGAACTCTCTGGATGGGTTAAACAGAGGTGATTCTGGGGTAGCTGTAAAGGGGTGTTTGGGCAGTCATTTCTAGTTTAAAGTCATCTCCTAGCTGAAGGCCTTACAGGCCCATTTCTGTGAAGATCAGTGTCATTGTTGCTGTGTGTGATAAAGAGGAACCATTTTAATAATTAAATTTAAAGCCACATAAGTGATGGTTTTAATAGGTTCTGGGGCTTACATCAAGCTAAAAATGGCGGAGCATGAGACCAAAACAACTAACCAAATGTTTAATAAGACCAAAATTGTCATTCTTTACAGAACACATCTTCAATCCCAGCACTTGGGAGATACAGACAGGTGGATCTCTCTGAGATCTCTGTGAGACCACCCTAGTCTACTTAGTGAATTCCAGGCCAGCCTGGGGCTACACATGAAACACTGTCTCAAAAATAAAATAAGATAAAATCAGATTTCAGGATAATAAAGGTGGAGTTAGCCCATGGGTCAGGAGAAACATATCTAGTTAGCTTCCCTGCTCAGAAAGGGAGAAAGGGAGGAAAATGGCCCAGAAAGCATATTTGGGCTCATGCTGATGGGCATCCCTGAGCTTCCCCTACGCTACATTGTTAAGGTTGGGAAGGGACAGCCTTCAACGATCACCTTTGGAAGAATGAAGGCGAGGTGGGGACAGGAAATATTGTCAGACCACCTCTCGGTCTCTGCTTAGAGAGAAGAGAGCTGCATCCAGGAGAGAACCCTGGGTTCTGTCACTCCCAAACGGACAAACATGACAGAGATGAGTGGAGGAAGGTGGGGTGTTAGCCATCATTCCATAGGTGACAAGAGATGACCTTACCTTATTTATGCCCCACCATCTTTCCCTCAAGTCACTGAAGAAGAACACTGAGAGGGATAAGACTGTCAGAGTGGTTTCCAAACTATTAAGAAAGTCTTGAATTTCTGGGCCTCCGTATCCCTTTAGCACCTTGGTTTTTGTTTGTTTTGTACAGATGCTTTGTTTGCTGATAGTGGTGGATCTAACCAGGGTGTCCGGAATGCTAAGTAAGTGTTCTCACTGAACTGTATCCCCAGACCTCTCTGATACCCTTAGATGGGTAATAAATCACTCCCTTTAAGCAGTAAGCAAACATATGCAATGGTCTGGGATACATCCGAGTGATTTGGAGAGTGCACTAGGCTTTGCTTTAAAACACCACAGATGTTGATGGATCTCTTTTCCATCCCCCAATCTCCCCACCTTCCTCTAGGCTTCACCACCCCATACATCAACGACTTCATGATCCAGTCAACTGGATGAGCCATTGTAGCTCATCTTAAATCTCATTGCCAGGATTTCCAAGGGCACCACTCTACACATACACACACACACACACACACACACACACACACACACACACTTTCTCCTAACTTACCTAGAACCTTTCAGTTTGTAGTATTTAACAGTCCATGTTTCAGGAAATTTCTTAGCCCGGGAAAATGGAGGCCATGCTGAAACAGAAGACACTGGTCCCCTCCCCCTCTTCTCTCTCCTGCCCACAGAGGTTTCTATGCAGTAGTCACTCACCATACTTAAAAGATGCTGGAGGAAATGGGCTAATTCAGGACAAAGTTCATACTTTACCATTTCTGGTGATTTGAATAGGTTTGGCCCTCATAGATTCATGTGTTTGAATGTGTGGCCATAGGGAATAGCACTATTAAGAGGTGTGGCCTTGTTGGAGGAAATGTGTCACTGTGGAGGTGGGCTTTGAAATTTTATGTGCTCAAGTCACACCCAGTGTGGCATACAGTCTCTTTCCTGCTGCCTGCAGATCTGAACATAGAACTCTCAGCTCCTTCTCCAGCACCATGCCTGCCTGCATGCTGCCATGCCTCCTGCCATGATGATAATGGACTGAAGCTCTGAAACTATAAGCCAGCCTTAGTTAATATTTTCTTTTTAAGAGTTGCCATTGTCATGGCGTCTCTTCACAGTGATGGAAATGGTAACTAAGACACCATTCTACTTTTGTAAAATGCAAAGAGGAGGTTGTTTTGTTAGCTTTTAGTATTGTTCACTTTATAAAGAAAAGCCTCTATACTGGTATTCATAGTATTCTATAGGGAGACCAGGATTTCCCTTTTGCTTGTGAAGGCCCCATCCTTGGGAAAGCATTACATATATCCAAGACACACAGACACTGGGATGAACTAGAAATCCAGGCCAGCATATGTGGTTCCAGGCCCTTCCAGCCTCTACCCCTTCTATTTTGCCTGTCCTCTGCTTACCCTCTTGTCTCTGTGTTCTCCAACTGCCAATCTCTTCCAGCTGCCACATCTTCTCTCAAGTCTTTCTAGCAACAAGGAATATTTTGCACATTTCTTCCTGAGGTCTGTGTCATGCTCTTTCCATTTCCTGAGCACTTGCTGGGGAGGAATGACTGGTGCACTGGCTCTTAAACATTTGTTCCTACAAATGACACACATGTCAGCTCCATATGCGTTTCATGGGTAGGGGTTCATCTCTGGCCCACCAGGATGCCAAGTAGCTGGGAGCTAAGTTACCACAGGGGCTCAGGAAGGAGATCAGAGCCCATCATCAAGAGGAATTACTAAGGGGCTGGAGAGATTGCTCAGTGGTTAAGACCACTTACTCTTCTGGATGACCCAAGTTCAGTTCCCAGTTCCCTGTCAGCCAGTTCACCTCTTAACCTTGGTTCCAGGGGATTCAATACCTGTTTCTGGCCTCCCAGGACACCCCCAACCAAGTGGCTTACACACACAGGTCCACACAAAGGAAAACTGAAAATAAATCTTTCTTTTAAAAGGGGGATCCTAAAAGGTTCTATCGAGAGGCTAAAGCCAAATCTAAACATATGAAGTGGAGCCCATGATGGATGAGCCAGGAAGAAAGACAGAAAACTGATATTCAGAGACCCAATGATAAGGCTCCTCCAGGCGGCAGCACAGGCCCTACTGATAAGGTGGGCTGTGACTGGAAGACCAGCACTTGCTCTCTGCTTAAGACCAGAGGTCAATACTAGGGAATTGCTATCTTTGTGCTCTCTACCAGGGACCACAATTTAACAATGCCTGGGTTTCCTCATGAAGCCACACTGGGTAACAGGACTATGGGAAGGCAGCTCAGGTTGACACTAAGCCTGGGCCTTGGTACAGGTGTGTCTCTGTCACTGAAGCACATATCTAGCTTCCGTATAATGCACATATGTACATATATGTACACACAGAGCAGAAAGCAGGATTTACCTGTTCCACTTTTAGCTATCAACTCAGCTGAAGGATCCATTGCAAGAAGCCTTACTTCTAGAAGTTTTTGTTGTGAGCCACGCCTTTAATGGCTGAACCATATTTCAAGCCCAGAAGCCTTACTTCTTGGTAAATCAGTATCCTAGAAATCCATCAGCCTGTGTGATCTAGTTACCAAAGTCTCAAGAATGGATCTGCTGAGAGCAGCTTGCATTTAGCTTGTGAAGTAGGCTCTAATATGGCTTATAATTTGTTCAAATGGTACTGCTTGTTGATGGTTGGCATCCACCATAAACATCCAATGTCATTTGTTAGCAAGGCTGATATGTGGTGACTTTGATCACAGTTCCTGGGACATTGAATTTAACCCTGACATATACGCTCAAAATAAAACCAATTCTCTACTTAAAGCCTCTGAGCATTACCAGGCACACACAGAACATGGGTCTGGCCAACCCTGAAGAAATGCCCTTGTGCCAATTTGTAGGGCAGTATGAATTTAAAAGTTTGAAATTTTGCCCAAATTTTAAATTGAATCATTTTCAGAATACTTGATTGTTTCAGTGAATTGGATAGTCTTAACCTACTACTATCATGCAGACGTTAAAAGCTTTGTCTTCAATTTAGCACTGTTAAGAGACAGTCAGTCAGAGCTTTGACAATGGAGCTTGGTCAGGATCCTGGCCTGCTATTCTTCCCTGCTTTCAGGCTGCTACAAGGTGAGCAGCTTTCTCTACCACTCATTCCCCACTGTAACAAGCTCCCTCATCACAGACCCAAAAGCAACATGGCCACCCAACCATGGACTGCATCTTCTGCCCTATAAACCAAGGCAAATCTTTCCTTGCTTTAAGTTGACTTGTCTTACATGTTTGTTATAGTAACAGAAAACTGACTGGCATAAGTATTTTGTCTGCACAGAACACAGAATTCTCACACACAGGTTAACATCAGGTGACAACCAGCCCTAACATTCACAAGATCAATGGCCACAAATTGGTGGTGTCAAGAGGTCATTTTTGTAGTAAATGGACAGATCTGTGGGTGTTTCAGTAATAAAAATAATTATTGATTTTGGTGGGCCAGGGTAAATTTCAGTCCTTATTGGCCAATTACAGGCCTGTGTTGGTTTCTTTCTTTTCATACACATGGGCATTTGCATGACACTTCTTAACCCTCATAACTGGGTTCTATTCCATTCTAGGTTCTGGGAGCAGGGGTTTAGAGCAGTGGTAGCATACTTGCCTAGCATGTACCAGGTTCTGGGCTCAATTCCAGGACTTAAAAAAAAATTAAACCCTTTTTTTTTATTGAGGGTCTACTTATGTTAAGGATGATGCTTCTACCTCAGGCTGCAAAGACAATGAAGGCAGTAATCACTGCCATAGGATCGTGGTCACTTTAGGAACAGGTCACCTCAGCCATGGGTGGCAAAGTGATGAACAACAGCCCTGGACTTTAGAGAAGAGCCGTGTGCACCTCAGAATTCAGACTCAGAATCACTGTGGAACAATACTACCCACAAAGGGGCCTGCGATCTGGAGAACATTACTCCGTTCTATCTTCATGACCCCAGGCCATCTGATTCAATCATAAGGTTAAAGCCAGGCTATCCCGTCCAGACCTATCTGCTCTCTCTGAAAGTCCCAGTCTGAGCCCTGTTAGCTGCCAGCCACCATCCTTCCATGAACTTGGCCTGTTTAGGACCCAATGCTCAGCTCCCTCATGCTTGACTTAAAGAAGGACAGAGCAATAAAGAGTCACCAACTGGACATTCTTTTCTGAGATTCAGTGTCCTTATCTATAAAGTGTAGGTGATAGTTCCTCCCCTTAAGGTTAAATAAAGCCATCTACACAAGCAGTTCATGTAAGGCATGTGTTCTGGGGGCTCCCAGCTGCCTCTCTTCTCAGGACTGTGCTTTCCCAGGATGAGCCTTCCTTCCCACATAGCATAAAGGATGCTTCGGTCATTTTTATGTGGTCCTTAGCTACTGTGCCCTACCATGCACAGTGCCTACCCCACCTTCAGACACTAAGCCACTTTCCCCAGACCCCTTAACAGTATCTAAAGGGACAAGGCTCTGTTTTCACCCCTAACAGTCTTGGCAGAGGTCTCTGTATTCCCACCCCATTTTCCACTTCTGAGCAGCATTGTTGGACAGAATTTTCTAGATGCTGAAACTGTTCTTCATCTGTGTCAAGATGGAAGCCCACGTCAATCTATACAGTCTACTCTGCACTTGGAATTTGGTTAGTACAATTAAGAAAAAGAAAGTGTTATCAGTTTTAATTTCGATCACGACCCATTTCTAAAGCTCATGAATATTATAGTGGACACAACATGCCTGACTAAGTGTATCCCCTCTCTCTGCTCCCAACCACTACATCATGTACAGCTGTTTAACCACCCACAGTGAAGACCAGCCCCACAGACAACACATACCCACGGGCTCATAGCTCATCTAGATGGTCCAATGATCACTCTTAATGCAATTACCTCAACACTGAGAAATCCACTTCAGTGATAATAACTCCTTTAGAGGTCACAGGAAGGTGAGGAAGAAACAGACCAAGATGTAGCAGGGGACTGTGGCAGGCAGAGTTGAAAAGAGGTATACAATTACACACCGAGCCAGGGAGGCTTACGGGTGCTACAGAAGTAGCTGTCAGGCAATATGATACTGTACAGGTGTGAAGGCAGCATTTCTACACAGTTGGCCAGCTCTCCCTAAATCACAGCTATGGGGAAAACACATACACAGACAGAGTCGGGGTCTGGGGACTAAATTAGTGGGACGAACCAGAGAGGAGTGCAAAGGAGACCATCCAATGAGTGACACTTATAAACCTCAGGCCCACACACTGTTCAAAAGGTCGGGTCCTTTATCGGGAGATGGGAGGTTTCCATTGAAATGAAACATTGTCAAATAAAGACATAAATAAATAAATGTGAACTGCTGGAGAGATTACTCCGTGGTGAAGAGCATGGGAGACTTGGGCTTTTTCTCTCATACAGTACACTCTGATGGAGTATTCCCTCCCTCTAACTCCACGGTCCCCTCCCTGCTCCCCTTCCCACTCATACCACCTCCCCCTCACCTGCAACCACCACCTCCTCTCCACTGAACCCACTCCTCTATTCCTGTTCAGGAAAGAACAGACTTCCCAGCTGTATAAACTGAACCAACACGGCATAACAAGTTACGATAAGACTGGGCACAAACCCTCCTATCAGGGCTAGCTGGGGCAATCCAGTCAGAGAAAAAGGGTCCTAAGAGAAATCAAAAGAGAACAGGCACCCCTACTCCCACTGTTAGGAGTTCCACAGAATCACCAAGCTAACAACCATAAGATATTTGCAGAAGACCTAGCACAGACCCATGAAGGCTCTGTGACTGTTGTTTCAGTCTCTGTGAGATCCTATTAGTTGTTTCTGTGAACTGTATTCTCCTGGTGTCCTTGACCTCTCTGGCTTCTGCAATCCTTCCCACCCTCTTGCATTGGGTTCCCCCAAGCTCCAGGGAGCAGGGTACTCAATGGAGACCTCCGATTTGGACTCTGTCTCTGCCCAATGTTTGGCCATGGGTCTTTGCCTCTGCTCCCATCAGCTGCTAGAGGAAGCCTCTCTCATGATGAACACTGAGGACTCTTGAGTGGTTAAGATCACTTTTCCAATAGACCTAGGTATGATTCCCAGCCCACAGCATAGCCTACACCCAACTATAACTCCAGTTCCAAAGAATCTCATACCCTCTCTAGCTTCCACAGGCATTTGTGTAGTACGCAGACATCCAAGCCAAACAGTTGCACACATAAATTAAAGGAAAAAAATGTGTTTCAAAAAACAAATTTTATTTTATAAATGAGGGGACTGGGGCTTTAGGGCTGTTAGACTCCTTGAGGCCATGCAGCTTGGGAGACTTGTAGCTGATATAGGACACCAGGCAGTAGGATTCCAGAATGTCACCATCCTGAATCAGTGGTCCAGGATGCCCAGCAAGCTCAGGCTGAAGGCAGCAGAAGAGGGCAGTGAAATGGTCTCGCCATCCAGTGAGAATGGAAGCCAGTAAAGCATCAGTGCAGTTTGGGGGCCTCAAAGGCAGGTAGATACTCAAGAGCCACAGTGATGGGGTCAAGATGATGAGTTGGGTCTTTGATTATGGTATAGGTTGCACTGAGATACATAAGTGAACAGGATCAAAAGCCAGTTGGAGACACTGAACAAAATCCATGGTGAGAGGTAGGGACCAGAGATGCAAATCTGAACTGAGAAGTACAGCAATAGGAGCAAAATCTCGAAGTTTAGTAAAGAGACAACGATGCCCACAGTACTGCCAGATAAGGGCCACGGGTAAAAGGCTGCACTAACCACCCAGCACCCTGTGCTTCTCCTGTGTCATTCCTTTCATCACCTGCACCGCAAGCCTATGAGAAAAACCTATGAACGTCTCGTTTGCCTTTTGCATCCTGCAGCTGCGCTCTCTTCCTCTAGCAACATGAGACAATTTGGGATTATGAAAATTCTCCCATCCTAGAAACCCCAGGATGGGTCCTAGGATCCTAACATAGCCAAGCCAATGAACTCCTCCACGTCCCCAGCCCTGGTGGCAGGTTCAGGTATAACTGCAAGACCTCATCGTGGTAGACTCTGTGGGCCCCAGGAGACCTTGCTGGGAAAGCCCGAGACACAGATATGCCAACAGGTTTCTAATCAGAGGGCCCCAGGGAAAAGAGCAACTCCAGTGGTCTTACCACCATTACAATCTAACGGTGGTGAGCAGAGAGGTCAGAATGGAGATGAACAGTAGCTGGTAAGATGGCTCAGCTGTCACACCTGACAACCTGACCAGATCCCCTGAAGCCACGAGGTGAAGGAGAGAACTGACTTCTGTAAGTTGTCAATTGGCCTCCACATAAGTGACATGATCCCTGTTTGCTCACACAGACAGAGAAAATAAGTAAATGGTTGTATGGATGGATAGATAGTTGAAAGATAGATAGATAGATAGATAGATAGATAGATAGATAGATAGAAGGAGGAAAGAAGGTGGGAAGAAGAAAGGGAAGGGAGCAGCAGGGAGGGAGGGAGGACATTCAACTTGGTGTAGGAGAACAGGATGTTGCTATGCAGTCTGGCTGGGCTGCCTTCAAACCTACTTTGTGGAAGAACCAGACAGGCTGGAACTCAAAGCAATCCTTCTGCCTTAGTGCCTGAGTCAATGCTGAAATAGCAAGTTGGGTGCTTCCAGCATAAGTCCAGTTTTTGAAAGTTTTTTAGTTCATACAAATTTTGCCCCCTTTTCATGACAATCCTATTTCTATATGATTTCTACGTAAAGCCTTTGGATCTGTACCAGTCACAGTGCTCAGCTTAGCTCACCAAAACCATCATCCACTGATTTGTCATCTGCTTCCTGCACCCCAGGCATATTGAGGCTTTTCACACATTAGGCTCACTAAACCCCAGCCCAGACAACAACACAAAACAACAGCTTGGTGTTCAGTGATCTCCAGCAGGGACCTGCTCTGGGTGCTCTACAAATATGAACTCAGCTTGGCAGCCACATGGAAAGGTGAATTGAGAATGGGCTCATCCATGCTTGGGGAAACTGAGTCACCAGGGGTTAAGTACTTACCCAAAGTCACATACATTTAGGAAGAGACTTAGAATTTGTCTGCAGCATCTGGCACTTGCGTGTTCTACTGTATGCCTCTCCAGTTCTTTCTTTCCGGGCACAGACCCTGACCTGTCTGTCCAGTGTGAATGAAGCCCAGGGTTCCATCCTCAGCACCAAATAAACTAAGCATGCCTGTGATGCTAGCACTCAGGAAGGTGGAGGCAGGAGGATTAGGAATTCAAGGTCATCCTCAGCTACACAGCAAGTTAGAGGGGCCAGCCTGGAACACCTGAGACTTTGAAGTGGGGAATTAAGGGAAGGTAAGTAGGCACAGACTCTGGGGTAACTTAGACAAGTTGCATCTATTGAAATTCTACATGCTCACCTCTGTAACTCAGAACAGTAGGGCACATGCTAGGGAAACATTTGCTGCAGTGGACAGCAAGCTACGCAGAGGACACTTGCACCAGAAATTCTCAAAAAGAGAAATCAGAGTCTACCTTTCACGCTGGCCCATCTGTGCAGGGCACTGCCAGTCAACCATGATAAAGGTGAGAAATTCTTTAAATCCAGGGAGAAGCAAAAGGGGAGCTAAAGAATAGGACTTCCAACCATTGTATTGAAAACAGCATAAGACAAAATAATATGCTGAAAACTGTAAGGTCTTTGTTTAGCGACGGTTAATGATGGCTGCAAGAGATGCCTACGGGCTCCAGGAGGTAGATTCCCAATCGTAATCAAGAGCAAAAAGCAGTGATGGGTACTTTAAGGGTTCCAGAAAATGCCAGAGAACCTAGGAAAGAATCTTTCAGGACAGCAGGGTAAAACAAAAGGGGCACCAGGGCATTTGGCATGGAATGAAGAGTAATGGCCGCTTGTCTCTGGCTGGTCCTGTGCTCTGACTTCTCAAAAGGTTGCTGCATCCCACTATGAAATGACCCACAGGGCTTAAAGTCTTCTATCTAGTGAGGGACTGTGCTGGCATCCAGCCCCACGTTCTTGCAAGCACAAAGCTCTTCCCTTCTCAGTTTCTCTCAGTCTTGGTCCCCAGTTGCAACTTGCCCTGTGTTCAGGGATTCTCCAAAGCATGTCCAAAGCAGCAGAGCAGGGGCTGCTTCCAACAGGAAGCCTTTGCTTTCCGGTGCTCACTGTTAAGTGCACACGGACCTTTTGATTGAAGATTTCTGCTCTTTTTCTTGATCCTACTTTATTGTGCCCATCCACTGTTCTTTATATTGGTGATGCTGCTGGTCTTCTCTGGAGCCCTTTGGAGCACCTTCTTCTGAAACGCCAGGTTCAGTTGGATTTCTGTGAGGATGCTGCCCTCTTCAGGCCACTTAGAGCATAACAGCGTTGTGCTGGATTATCTCATCTTATTCCCACAACCCTCGAAGTTAAAAACTGTTATCTTCTTCTTTTTTCAGAGGATAAATCTGACTTCCAGCAAAGTTAGGTAACTTGTCTAAGATCCCACGGCTAACAAGCAGCAGAAGCAGGCCACCTCTCTCTAGAATCTCCCCTACCAACACTGTTGTCCTGTGACAGGTATCCTCCATACATCCCACGTAAATTAACTGGGAAGGGGAAGCAAATTGACTCACTTGTGGCCACGCGGCCCTTTCTGGGTCCATCCACAGTTCCACCAGTATCCCATGGTGTTCTTGAAGAGGCTGAGATCTTCCTGGGAGAGCCTTGTAGGAGAGTGTGGGTGACCCTAAGGATCTCTGCAGCACCTGAACCTATCTATGCCTTGCCTTCCCTGGGCTACTCAGCCAGCACCCAAGCACAAGCTTTCTAGACCCAAAGGGAGGTCAGATAGGGGTCTTTGTTTGGAGGCTCCAGGGCATAAGGTACCTGTGGCGTCCATCAGCACACCCTGGCCTCAGGGCTCCTTCAGTAAGAATGTTAGCATCCAGCCCTCCTCTCCTCCTTCCCTACCTAAACTCCCTCCAGCTCCTGGGATTCCCTCCTGCTCCCTCAAAGCTACATAGCAGCTCCCTCCCTCCCTTCCTTCTCTCCCTGGGCAAAAGTCAGATCCACACTGTGATCTAAGGGTATCCCACAAACACCCTCTCTCCCCCTGTACTGGCTGGTTTTGTGTGTCAACTTGACACAAGCTGGAGTTATCACAGAGAAAGGAGTTTCAGTTGAGAAAATGCCTCCATGAGATCCAGGTGTAAGGCATTTTCTCAATTAGTGATCAAGGGGGGAGGGCCCCTTGTGGGTGGTGCCATCCCTGGGCTGGTAGTCTTGGGCTCTATAAGAAAGCAAGCTGAGCAAGCCAGGAGAAGCAAGCCAGTAAGAAATATCCCTCCATGGCCTCTGCGTCAGCTCCTGCTTCCTGACCTGCTTGAGTTCCAGTCCTGACTTCCTTTGGTGATGAACAGCAGTGTGGAAGTGTAAGCCCAATAAACCTTTTCCTTCCCAACTTGCATCTTGGTCATGATGTTTGTGCAGGAATAGAAACCCTGACTAAGACATCCCCTTCATCTTTCACAGGCAATTTGAGTATCCATCCAGGGGAAAGACACTGATGGTGTAGCTTGTGTCCCCCAGGTAGAGTAGAGTTCAGTCAAGAGCATCAGTAACTCTAGGGAGGCAGAAGTCAGTGTGGGGCCTCAGCACTGCATCTGCATGGCATGGGAAGCAGTATCCCCCCATGGCTTGGGTGCCGAGGTTTGAATGCCCCTGGAAAAATCATGCATGGAAGACTGGGAAGATATCTCAGTCAGCAGGATAATTGTAATGTAGGCACTGGCAAACACTTGCAATCCCAATGCTGAGGAGCCAAGATGGCCGAACCTTTGGGCTCACTGGCCAGCTAGTCTGTTCCAAGCCAGTGAAAACACTGTGTCCCAAAAAGAATTCTTTTAAGTGCAAAGCACTTGAAGAACAAAACTCAATGCTGTCTTCTGGATCTCTCTC
>JADRCH010000033.1:2502650-2520134 GCA_019843965.1 Rhynchomys soricoides
CACACACACACACACACACGTATCTTACCATAAAATGTAAGTGGCACTGTTGAAGAGAAGGCTTTTATGAGGTGACAAGCCTGGGGGTCTGGCCCTCAGGAATAGAGTAATACCTCTATAGCATAGAAGTGGATTGGTAATCACAAGGATAGGCTGAGATCAAAAGCAAAGTCATCCATCCCCAAGCACCTGTTCCTGTCCCTCTCCCCCACATCCTCACACCATCTGAAACCTCTGCCTTGTTATCCTGCATCGCAGAGACCCAACAGATACCAGCACATGTGCTTGGCTTCCCAGCCTCCAGAGTTGTGGGCTAAACAGACCTGCTCTTTATAAATTGTCCGGCCTCTGGTTTTCTGTTATGGCAGTACAAAATAAAAACACTGGGTTTGCATCTCTCTAATATGATCCCAGGGAGTCTAACAAGGAGGCTAAATCTATAACTAATTCTTTCTTTCTCTCATTAGTGTGTGTGTGTGTGTGTGTGTGTGTGTGAGAGAGAGAGAGAGAGAGAGAGAGAGAGAGAGAGAGAACACATCTGTCACTGTGCACCAGTCGAGATCAGAGGACAATTTTCAGGAGTTTTCTCCTTTCTTACCTTGGTAAGGCAGGCTCCTTTTGTTTCTGCAAGGCCAGGTTACGAGCTTCTGACTCTCCTGTCTAAGCTCAGGGCGGCTCAACCCACCACCTTTTCCCACCAAGCTGATCGGGACCAATGATGAGTCACAGCCTAGACAGGATGGTGATGAATCTCTGACACTGATGCTCTGATATGGATGGTCTGGGGAAGGCAGTTCCTCGCACCAAGCCCTCATGGAACATTTTTCACACCTCCCTGCAAAGGCCTACCCATCCCCCAGTGCACACACACATGCTAATGCAATCCCCACCCTTCCTTGGGCTTTGTTCTCCCCGGAGAAAGCTCTACACCAGGGAGATCCTTGCACACAGGATGCATAAACTACAGATAAAGAACAGAATGATAGTGGTTCGAGTGACTTCCAGGGACTCACTAAAATTCCATTCCCTGATCCACAACTGCTAGCGTTCTGTCTAAACTCCACCCCACAGTTACCTGGCAACGACCAGGTATGCTCCTCCCCACAGTTGCCTGGCAACAGCCAGGTGGGCCTGGCCCACTATAAAAGGGGCTGCTTGCCCCTCCTCTCTCTCTTATTTCTTACCTCTTCCTGTTCCCTTCCTCCCTCTCTCCATGAGGTCATGGCCAGCCTCCACTTCTCTCTGCCTCTGCTACTCTCTTAGCTCCCCTCCCCATGCCCTGAATAAACTCTATTCTACCCTGTACCTTTGCATGTGGCTGGTCCCTCAGGGGGAAGGGATGCCTCAGCATGGGCCCGC
This sequence comes from Rhynchomys soricoides, assembly GCA_019843965.1. Taxonomy (NCBI): domain Eukaryota; kingdom Metazoa; phylum Chordata; class Mammalia; order Rodentia; family Muridae; genus Rhynchomys; species Rhynchomys soricoides. The sequence goes on from JADRCH010000033.1 coordinate 2,504,010, forward strand.
ACACACTTCCCCCACACCTTCCTCCCCTACACCCATAAAACATATATCTTTATCATTTTATAAACACATCATTGGTGCCGAGACTCGGATTAGAAATCCCGCAGGTTTGCATCCCACCACAGCCACCATAGGAGATCCATGCTCCCTAGCTCAAAAGAACCGGTAAGCCCCCACTGGTCAGAGTAACCGTCCACATGGACTCCGTGGGAAGTTCTTGAGCCCGGAGCTACTCCTTTGCCGCCCTGAGTAAATGACCATCCGAATGGTACCCGGGGAAAGTTCTTGAGTTCAGAGCTACTCTGTTTTGTCCATTCAGTCTTTTAGTGACCCTCGTTTTAGGACTTCTTCCCTTGGGTGAGACATTCCTCTTTCCTTTTCTATCTCGCCACTGAGAATTCCAGGCTGGGCCTGGACGGCTGCTCTCTCAGGAGCACCGCCTCTGAGCATTCGCCCCCACCCCCCACATGTCTCGCCCAGGGGTCAGTCTTCGAGACCTTTGTCCCTATATAATGGGATGTCCTGGTCTAAAGCAATCTCTCTCTCCATCTTGCTAAACTGGCACTTTCTTGCTGAGGACCCATAGTGCAGACTGCCCTCTCCCCTCATTTGGGGCTTGCTGAAACCACTGGTTCAGCTAGTTTGCTGAGAAGCAAGTCTGATTTGTGACCCTGCTGGGCACCCCACTTGCTGCCCTTCCCCTTCTCCTTGGCTCTGCTCTCAGTTCTCAGTGGGAAAGGTGGGTCTGGCCCCACCCCTTGCGTCCTGCTGGAGGTCCCCTCCCTTAGACTTGCTTTCTTATACATATACAACCACCCACCAAAGCTCACAGCCTCGGGAAACGCAGCTTTGGCCTTGCTCACCCCCATCTGATCTTAAAACAGCTTTTACCTTGCCACTCCTGCACATGGGAGCCGCTTCTGTCTCCGCCCCCTGCCAGGGACTCTGCTGCCTCCCCCCGCCCTAACTCTCTGCTCTGCTTCTGTCTTGCCCAGTTCCCTCAGCCGGCTCCTGCATCAGTCCCTGGTCCCTGATCCCTGATCGAGTTTCCTTCTTCCAGAATACACAAGGGACTTTCTCCCTCTCTCCCTCTCTTTCCATGCCACTACTGCCAGCTTTCTTATTCTGGTCCTAGCCATATGTCTCTTTGCTACTGCTATTAAATTTTACTCAGTTATAACCAATCAATCTATATTGCTTTCAGTCCTGTCAGAAGTTTGTTAATTCTTAAGTTTATAGCAGACAGAATTCCCAAAATCTTTTAACAGTTGGCCCAGGATGGAATATAGTCTCAGAAGATGTGGACACAGCTACAGGATACTGTCTAGATTGTGATATGACAATCACTGAAAACGCAGTGGACAAAACCAGATAATTTGGGTCAAGGGCTTGGCTACTAAAGCAAGGTAAGCTAAGCTACTTCTCATATCACGTGTATCCATTCCACAGAAAAAAAGCCCTGTGTCTTCTGCACTTGAAAGCCAGACCGACTCTGCCCAAGTTGCCACAGAGACCAGGGAACTGCTGACCAGTGGACCCTGTCATTCTTTAAACAATATAGCTGCTGGATCATTGTTTATTTCCCAGACTTCTGACTGCAGTGACAGCGAAGCTGTCACAGAGGTAATCTGATATCTCCTTACCTAAACTCGGTTTCCATTAATTAAATGCTTCATATTTCCTCTTGCTATGCCACTGCCCTAATGTTGTCTGAGTTCCTATAAATTTGCCTGACTCTAAAAACATTCCATTATACAATCCAATTTTTTCAACTCTTTAATCTTGTCCCTTCTGCTCCACAAAAGGCTCATCCTAAAGACTGTTCATGTTGTTAACTCATGCTGTTATCTCTTTTATAAACTTATAAGCTACAGAAAACCCACTCAGATCTGCCTCTGGTGGACCCAATAGACTCCATCCAGATAAGTACATCTGCCCAAAGTCCCCACTTACTACCTAATCCAAAGACTGGGATTCCTCTGGGTTTAAAATGTACATCTTAATTTTTTTTCTTCCAAAAGTACTTAATCTATTTCTCCACCTATAATAATGTGTTTCAATATCTCGTCAAGTCCAGGCGCTTACTACACCCAGGACAGCTCCAGAGAAGCAACCTTCAGATGCTCCAATCTCCACTCAGACACAGACGCTTCTACTGGACCTGTTCCTTCTGACCTACCCTCAGACGGCTCCACAGACCCTGGACAGCAAACAAACAGACAACTCTCCTACGACTGGACAAAGACCCCCACCCCCATTCTTCTAGGTTCCCCAGAGACACGTCGCCCCCAATGCCAGCATGAAGCAGTCAGATATGACAATGACCCTATTCCTGCCTCTTTCTAATTTTTCTTTTTTAATTAAACCAAAACAGGGAAATGTTAGCATTCTGTCTAAACTCCACCCCACAGTTACCTGGCAACAGCCAGGTATGCTCCTTCCCACAGTTGCCTGGCAACAGCCAGGTGGGCCTGGCCTACTATTAAAGGGGCTGCTTGCCCCTCCTCTCTCTCTTATCTCTTGCCTCTTACATCTCTTATCTCTTACCTTTCCCCATTCCCTTCCCCCCTCTCTCCACGAGGTCATGGCCGGCCTCCACCTCTCCTCTCCTCTACTTTTCTACTGTCTCCCCCTCTCTGCCGTTCTCTGCCTCTACTACCCTCTTAGCTCCCTTCCCCATGCCCTGAATAAATTCTATTTCTATACTATACCTTCAAGTGTGGCTGGTCCCTCAGGGGGAAGGGATGGCTCGGCATGGGCCCGCTGAGGCCCCCCCACACCCATATATCTTTATCATTTTTATAAACACATCAATAACTCCTATAATTGTGTATCTAAGAGGAACCCAGCACCACATGGACAGTAAAAAGACCCCTTCTAGATTCACACTGTGGCCAAGGCCAAGTGTTTGGCAAGGCAGAGAGCTCAGAGCACCTGGCTCTCTCACTGGGCTGAGAGGAGGCTTAAGTGCAGGTAAAATCAGGATCGGTCAGACATCTTGTGTCTCACTAAACCTTAAGACTTTGCTGAAGCTCATTAACTGTTTGGAGGATACATTTTCTCCCCTGAAGGCCAACCAGAGAGGAGACTATGCTTAGCCTTGTGGGGTGCCAACAAGTAAAATAAAGACAACAAACAGCCATAGATCACAAGAGATTATGTCCTCAATTTTGCAAAAGTCCTTGGTGAATTCTAACTTCCTGATTGGTAAATCATAGAAACCAGAATGAAGGACCATCCATTCTCAAAGGCTATTGGGAGTGCTTTCTTGGACACCATTTTCAGGAAGGCCACAATCCCTGCTGGCCTTTTGGTTTCCCTGAAACCTGACTTAGGACGTCCAATCAGATGGTGTCCAGAGCCTTGCTGAATTGGCAAAACCATACCTTCCACAGCCTTAGCTGCTGACTCAGGACCTCAGATTGTCCTTAGAGAAATGGCAGGCTCATACCAAGGTACTTTCAACTCAGTGGGATGAGAGACTAGCCACAGCCATCAGAAAAGTACACAATTTAGCAACAAGAAAGCCCACCTTTGCAGTCCTTCCACTGCTGGCTTGTGGTCCCCACCCCCCCAAAAAAATGTCTATCTATGCTAGAAGCCTGGTCTCCAGTGGAAATGCTAAGATGTAACAGAACCTTCATGAGGTGGGCCTCTTGTCCCCAGAATACTACTGAAGCTCACAATAAGTTATACAACAAAGTAACCTCACACTCTTAGGATCTCTGCCTGAGGAGTACCTTCTTTTCTGTGTCTCTTCTGTGTTTTAAGCCATCAAGGAGAACCCCAGAGCAGACATTGGTGCAGTGATTCTAAATCTCCAAAACTGTGAGTTAAATAAACTGGTTGGCATTATGCTCACACAAATGTGCTTTGAGTTGACAAATAAGGAATGATGCTTGCAACAGAAGTGTCCCACAAAGTCATGTTAGGGATGATTGTTAGCATCAGGTGCATCTGTGGGCAGCTAGAATCAAGTTCACAGCAATTAGGCATCTTTACAGCTAGCTCCTGGATCTAGTGATGAGACACGTCATCTCTAGGCGACAGGATCGCTCCTGAGTCTGTCCCTTCACACATGCACCATGCTTCCCGACCCACATGTCCTTTTGTGCATGTGTCACAGCCCAGATTAAAGCCCCCTCTCTCTTTCCTTCCACCCTCTCCCAGAGGTTACCTCTGACCCACTCCCAATAAACCCCCCATATGAGACCTGCTACATGGTGTGATTTGTTCAGGACTGCGCCGCTTATTTCTAACATTGGTGTTGCCAGATCCAGTGTTCTCCATCCCACCACATAGGTCCAGACAGGCTCACAGTTCTGCCACCACCACGCAGGGCACAGAACCCACTACCACATGGAGTGAGTGGACGCCACCATGTGGGTTATACCCATAGGCCTTAACATCATCCCGACAAGTCAGCCGGTTTACACAGGCCCACTTTCTGATCATCAGATTACTTCCCTCCATCCAAACACCAGCAATTCAGTAAGCTTCCCAACCTAGTGGCATACAGGGTCCCTGGTCCAAAGGGAGGGTTGGCCACCCTCTAATGGTCCAGAGACAAGTAATCCACAGTCTTTAAGAATGGCCTCCTCGCTGACTCCTAATTCTAGGACATTTTCCCTTGGGTGAGATTTTCTTCTCTCCTCTGAGTTGGTTCTTTTTCTCTCGGCTGCAAAACCCCAGATCGGGTGAACCATTCTCCTGGTCTCAACTCAGGCACTGGTCTAAGTTCAGCCCCCAAGTTCACCGCATGATAACCTGGTGATCTGATCTGGTTGTCATTTCTAGCTACCACATTAGTCCTCAGGACACTGGAACCACATTTTGCTAGCTTCTACTCACCCAGTGGGTGCCTCATCTTTGACCATGTCTCCAGGCTCCCCACTGGGATGTCTCCTGGAAAACCTCAAACCTCTAAACCTAGAGTCTGACTCAAATACCTCCAAACTTCTCCACCTTTGCAATCAAGTCTGGCCCCATTACTCGTTAGGTAATGACTCCAAGTGGCCACCTAATGGCACTTTTGATCCTACCATTTTAAAGAATCTTTATACTTACTGCCAGCAATATGGAAAATGGAAGGAAATTCTCTGTCCAGGCCTTTTCTCATCTTTGCTCTTCCTGTTCCTCAACTCAACTTCTGTTAGCTATAAAATCTCAACCAGAAGAAATTTCTACTATTCTTGATCTAGCTAACAAATCTCCCCCTTACTCTTCCCAACCTGCCTCTGCAATCTCTTCTGCTTCCCCAGCCTCCTCAGCTTCCTCTTCTCACCAGACCTTTCCAGAGTGCCCTCGCTCAGCTTCCCCAGACTTCTTTCCTCCTGTGCCAGCTGCAGGCTGCTCCAGCTGTTCTACACTGGCACCTACTTTCAGCCTCTCAACCACTCACTCTCAGTCTACAGCCACCACACACACACACACACACACACACACACTTCCTCCCCTACCCAACCTAACCCAGCTTCGGTCTGTCCTTTAAGGGAAGTTGTGGGGGTAGATGGTCTGATTAGGGTACATATTCCCTTCTCACTAAATGAGCTTTCTCAAATAGAATGAAGACTGGGATCTTATACCTCTAACTCCTCTGCCTTTATTAAAGAATTTCAATATATCGCTCAATCCTATAATTTGATTCAGTAATAATTTATTCACCGAGGAACACAAGTGAGTTTGGGAACAGGCTAGAATATATGCAGATGAAGTTCACCAAACTAACACATCATACTTGATCAGGCCTGAGGCAGTGCCTGGCCAGGACCCTCAGTGGAATTATAAGACACCAGCTAGAGATTGATTCATAACCTTCCTCTTGGCTGGTCTCTGTAAGGTTACCCTAAAACCAGTACATTTTGAAAAACTCCAAGAGGTCATCCAGGATAAACAAGAAAACTCGTCTCAATTCTTAGAGCACCTTAAAAAGGCCCTATTACAATGTACTAATTTAGACCCAGAGGACCCACAAGGTAAGCAACTCCTGATGACCTACTTCTTTTCCCAAAGCTACCCTGATATTAAGGCCAAACTTAGACACTTGGAGAGGGGACCCCTAACTCCACAGGCAGAACTCTTGGCACTGGCTTTTAAAGTGTACCATGAGAGAGATGAAAAAGCCCATAGATAAAAATACCATATGCTGGCAAAGCCTCTACCAGATGTCCTGGCCTGCTAAGATTCAGGAGCCACCAGGCCCATGTTTCAAATGTCAACAGGGTCACTGAGCAAGGCTTGCTCTAACCCCCACAAGTCACCAAGGCCATGCCCAAAGTACCATCAGGAGGGATACTGGGCTGTTGATTGACCTCATTCTACTCAGGACAGAGGGACATCACTCCCAGATCAACCTCCAGCTGATCGCCTAGGCTTGGCCATAGACAACTGAAGGGGCCCGAGCTCTCTTGACCCAACCATGGCCATCACCAGCAGGGAGCCCAAGGTGGTCATCATGGTAGCTGGGCAGTCCATCTCCTTACTCTTGGGCACTGAGGCCACTTACTCAGTCCTGATGGGATCTCAGGGACCCAGTTCTCCTTCTTGTTTCCCTATTGTCGGAGTAGGGGGACAGCCTCCCCAGACCCCACCACTTAGTTGCATTTTTAGGGGTATTCCTCTCACCCATTCCTTTTTGGTAGTGCCAGTGTGTCCTTCCCCTTATTGGGAAGGGATCTTCTAGCTAAAGTGGGAGCCTCTATTTCTTTTTCTCCCTGCCCACCCCTCATTCACCTAAAACCAAACTCACCAGCAGCCCCTCTCCTCCTTCTAGACACCCATTCTAACATATCATTTTCTTCAGCAGTCTCTCAGGTAGACCCCTGAGTCTGGGACATCCAGAATCACTCTGTTGCTAAACATTATCTCCTGTTGTCATCCAATTACAAGACCCTACCAGAACCCTGCTCTCTTAAGCTCCAGAAAATAGTGAGACCAACCACCTTGTCTCCAATCCCAGAACATGAGACACTACTCCTGCAGCTGTGCCCAACCCAACTGGATTAGACATGGGCTTCTCATCCTCCCCCTACTGTTCATTTCCATCCAGGGTAACCCTTACATCTAGAGATTCAAGGTTCAAGAACACCCCCCCCCCCGACAACAAACAGTCTTTCCAAATAGGTTCAAAAAACTGCTCCATAGCCAGATGCCAGGAGCCAATCCAAACTGTGGTCATCCCTATATCCACCACCCCATCTAAATATTATTACCTCTTTGTTTGCTTCCTCTTTGACAGGACAAAAGATGATTGTAAAACATGGCCAGACGAATATGGGGCTGCCCATATTGGTCTTGACAGTTATATATATATTAGGACCACAAACCAATCACTTCTTCTATCAATGATGCAAGACCCTCTTCTTCTATATTCAAGACCCATGGAATCCTAGGTGGGAAACAGGGATAGTTGGTTAAGCTCCACCATAAAAACCAATCTGGGTCCTCAATAAGTACTGTTCACATCCAGAAAAAATATGTCTCAATTGCCCAATCTCTAGATATTGGAAAAGTAGGAGAAGTAATCAAACACTCCTCTGAGATTCGTACCTCCTTGACATCACCCCTCATAAATGGCACTAACTTGTCATTTCGCCTTCTGCTTCAGACCTTGACCTCCGCCTACCAACTCCTTAATGTCACCTGACCTGGTCGCTTTAAAGAGTGTTGGATATGTGTACCCCCTGTAACTAACTCACAATTGCCAATTGCAGCCTCTCCAGTGATACTGCCTAATAATGTTACCTCACCTTTTATTAGCTGCCCCAACTCTGATATTGCCACAACCCCATACCTTTTCTCTATCCCTCTTTTTGGCATGGCTGACTGTTTAAAAACATCCAGGACATGTTCTGTAGGGAGCTAAGCTCCCTAGACTCCAACAGAACCATAACCCTTGATACCTCTTCTCTGCCACAGTGCCCTACAGTCCAAAACACGTAAATTCTCTGTAACACTCAGGTTTATCATCTTCTACCTGCCAGCTGGTCAGGAGTTTGCACATTGGTGATCCTTTTCCTGACTCAGGAGTAACCCATAGAAGAGAGACTCTACCAATCTCAGCTGTGGACTCAATACTTGACCAATATAACACGTGCACAGTTCAAATTGAGCCACTCTTGGTCACTGCAACAATAACTATAGGCATTGGTCTGACTACCTCTCTAATTTTATACAACCAGTTCTTTTCCCAGCTTGACAACAGTCTTCAAGAGGTGAGCCAAACCATGCTCACCCTCCAAGACATATCAATTCCCTGGCAGCAGTTCTTCAGAATTGATGGGGCCTAAATGTTCTTACAGCTAAAGCCTTTGCCTTTTTCTCCAAGAAGAATGCTGCTTCTACATCAACCAGTCTGGTATAGTGAGAAACAAAATCCAGCAGCTACAATCAGACATCCAAAAATGCAGGGAACAGTGTGAGGCCTCTAATTCTTGGGTTTTTCAAAAACCCCATATGGAGGTAAATACTGCCCTTCTTAATGTCTCTTCCCATTTTTCTGGCTTTCCTATTTGCTCCCTACCTCATCAACCTTGTCTCCACATTCCTCCAATGACAAGTTAAAAAAATTTCCAACCAATCAGTTTCTTTTACAACCACTGTCCATAGCAGAACCTGATGGGAACAACTATTAAATGAGCCCTGATGGTGAGGGTCAGCTATGCCCCAAAATTGATGACACCCCTAGACATCAGAAAGTAGTTTAAGATATCCGACGCCCCTACTCCTGCCACACCATCCCCCCTCTCTTTTCCCTCTCTTTATGATAAGATAAAGAGGAATATTAGCATCAGGCATATCCATGGACAGCCAGAAACAACTTCACAGCAATCAGACATCTTTACAATCAGCTCCCGGACCCAGGGATGAGACATCATCTTGACAGTGTTGCTCCTCCTTCACTCTCTTTGCACATGCGACATGGCCCCTATCGCACAGCCCTTTGCATATGTGTCACTGCCCAGACAAAAGACTAGTCCTCCCTGCCCCCTCTCTCTTTCCTTCCATTCTTTCCCAGAGACCACCTCTGACCCCTTCCCAATAAACCTCCCATAAGAGACCTGCTGTGTGGTATGATTTGTTCACTTATTTCTAACAACAATGGAGCAGAAACCTAAACCTATCTGAAGGATCTTTGAGAGGGGCAAATGTTATTGATCACCACAGTAGTTGAAGATAAAGGTGATAAATATGGCTGCTCTAGAGGCCGATATCTGTCATAAAATTAAGCATTAGTTTTTGCCATGGAACTAATTTTTAAAAGAAAAGTTTGAATTGAATGAAGGCTGGGTGCCTTTGGAAGTCATGACAAAATTCAACAGGTTAAGCTGTCTGACAAGAGACCTTAATGTGTGAGGCCTTAAGAGACAAAAGGCGGCCGATGAGCCAGGCCAACAGTCGGAAGGGCCAAAGATAACCGTTATAAAATGAAAAGGCAAAGCCAGGTGCAGATATGCCTCAGGCCCCACACAATAGACAGAATTCTCTGCTGTCAAAGACAGGCTAAAGCCATAGGTGGGTGGAAACAGGCTGACGTTACCACCGCGGGCTTCCAATCATAAAAAAGGTCAAAATTAACCACCAATGTGAGTCTACCCTTTCATGCTGTTGTCAAGCTCTGCCCCCAGAAAAGTGTATAAAAAGTGTGTACCTTACTAACCCAGAGTCGCCATTGCACTGTTGGTAGGGCAGCCCCAGTGCACTGGATTCAAGAGACCTCTTGCTTTTTGCATCATTCTCAGTCTCTGTGTCTTTGTGGGGTGGGCCACCCAGACATGTGGACTTTTAAGTCCAACAAATGTAAGTGTGTCTGAAGCAGAGCTCATGGAAGTCAGCACAGAGGAAACCACACTTGGAGGATCTCTACACAAACCCTCCCTGAAGTCACTGACAAGCATATAAACGGTGTGAGAAACAGACCTGCTTTTATTAAATGCTTCCCAGCAGTTGCAGCCACTGAGGACATAGGTGATAAAGGTCCCCAAGGCCCAAACCAGGCCCAAGACTACCACTTCCCAGGACCCCACTCTCTCACCCTCAGAACAGCAGAAGGGGGAGAACACCCCCAGTACTGTGCCATCAGGTCCAGTTCAGAGCCCTGGCCCAGAGCTGCTGCAGCCCCAGCTTGGCTTGGCAACATGGCACCCAGTTCAGGAGGGCAGATGGGCAAGTCATCGAGGAATCAGGATGCTGCTCCTGCTGCCTGCCACAGTCACTGCTGCGAACCCAGGGCCCCTGTGCCCCACCCCTATGGCTGGGGCTGCCCCAGGCTGTATGCAGTGCTACCCTCCGTGGACCAGGGAGGTGCACCCCACAGCCGTCAGTGGCCCCTGCTCCTCTAAAGAGGAATTTGGGGCACTCTCTTCCTTGTGCCATCGCTAGCTCGCAACCTGGGGCCTGAGGACAGGCTGCCTCGAGCCCTGCCCCCCCCCACAAGGTGCCAAGGGCTGTCACCATGAAGACGGCCCCAGCCCTAGTGGCACCGACCTGATCACTAATGGCGAGCACAGCACCCCCCCACCCCCAGCGGCTGTGGTGCTCGCTATGCGGTGGTAGGTGCAGCAGCAAGGTGCTGCAAGTGCAGAAGTCCAACAGGTCAGGTGTCAAATACTCAGATGAGAAGAACTTCACCCAGAAAATGTAAGGGGTCAGTACTTGCTGTGTCTGGTGGTATTTAGTCTGTAAAGAAGTCTGTAGAGACCCTTTGCCAGAAGTACAAAGACACAAACTTGTTGATACGCTTTAAATGTTACTTTGAAAAAAAAAAAAAAAAAACAAGAGGGAGAATAACAGAGGCAAGGACAGGCAGAGATGAGCAGAGAGACAAAGAGGGACAGAGAGAAACAGAGAGAGGGGGACAGAGAGAAGACAGACAGACAGACAGGGACAGAGAAAGTAAGCTTAAATGAGAACACAGGGGAAAAAAAACCCAGGATGGACAGAAACGAGCTCTCTAGATGGGAAGAGAAGAAGCTTACTGACATTTTTGAGTGATTTAAATGCCCAGACACACAGAGAGAATTTATACATCCTCTTCTTAAATCAGATGAAATAAAATAGATCGCCATTTTCACAGGAGCCAAAGAGAAAATACCTCCCTTTTAAGAAAAGGCTAAGGATGCACTGGAGAAAGCCAAAGGTGCAAATAACAGTAACCTACAACTAAAGAGCAGAAACGTGACTTGGAATGTACTAGAAGGGTGTGTGAGAAAGAAGTGTTGAAAGAGACCACAGAGGATCAGCAAGGATCCCTAAACAGACAGAGGTGAGAGGTCAGAAATTTAAAGGAGAGGAGACTGAGCTGTTCATCCCAGGGCAGCTGAAGGAGGAAGTCTGTACCAGGAAGGAAGCCGAGGTTTGGTAATGGGGACAGGGGATGGGGTGTCAGGGTGGGGTGGGGGAGGGGGTGTGGTGTGTGGGTGTCAGGGTGCAGGACCAAGGAGAAAAGCAAGAGATAGAAACCGCCAAGAAGAACTCACATCAAAGCAGGAGAACATCGAGATGGTACCAGAGGAGAGTTTAATAAGCAACTGTTTTAGTCACCTTAGCTAGATTTTTAAACTGTGTTTATCTTTTAAGAAGAAAGGTGAATTAGGTCCAGCTCAGCGTCCACTTGTGTACAGGAAAACTTTTAGAATGTATTGCTCTGTACTTTCAGATGCCTCAAGGACGAAAGGCAAGACCTTCCTCTTAATTTAGCCTTTGTGCTATGGGAATGTATCAGGACAAACTTGCAAAATATATACTATATAAAAGTAGAAAATAATTTTTAAAAACTAGAGATGAATTAAGGTAAGACATTGGCATCAACTGTGGCATACACACACACACACACACACACACACACACACACACACAGGACTAAAAATACAAAACCAAAACAACAACAAAAAACTCTGTGTATTTCAAACTGATTTAAATTGTGGGAAAATGCTATATATATCTCACCACAACTTTTAAAGAGGTGTGCATTTTATTATTTTTTATGTGTGTATCAACAGGACAGTAAAGAGAGCATTACAAAATATTTATTTTTAAAAGAAACTACTATTACAAGGTGAACAAGGTGTGTAGAGTTTTATGCCCTTGGTCTTTTTACAGTATAGTTTATTTTGTCTGGAGACTTTCTGGCACCCCTTGGAATAGGTGCAGATACCTAGGCATTGCTGGCAAAGGGCTGGGAGCCAAATAGAAGACCCAAGGGACTGAGAAATGCATGTATATTTGAGAGCTGGGCTGAGAGCAGCACTCCCTAGGAGTCAGTTTGAGTTGGGTCTGAGCTACCAAGTCTGGGACCACAAACATTTTATGTTTACAATGCTTCTCTGTGCTTTATGTAGTAAACAGAGGGTAGCTGCAGGAGGGGGAGGGGAAAACAGTCAGGAGTTGGCTTCGCCACTCAGGGACTTTCTGTCTGATTTCAGGAAAATGTTTTACCTTCTCTGAGCCCATTTGCCCCATCTGTAATGCATGGCTAGTATATACCCATTTCTATTACGAATGCTTCTTTTTCTATTAGATACATGTGATGGGCCAGGCACTTGGGATTCACATGATCCTTTGAGCATCAGCCATCCAGTCTTCACAAGTGTCCTGTGACTCTGGCATGATCCCTATGACACAAATTAGGAAACCAAGGTAGATGACATCAGTGTCCGCTCTAGTCTTCCTTCTGTTGTGATTAAAAAAAAAATTATTGATTCATTAACTAATTTAAAAAATTAAAAAACTGACAAGAATCAACTTAAGAGAGAAAGAGTTTATTTATTTTAGCTCTAAACTCCAGGCTATAGTCCACCATTGTGGGGAAATCACAATGGTAGGGGCTTGAAGCAGCTGGTCACATCCCACATCTCTGGTCACAGAGAAATGCATGCATGCATAGCAGAGAGAAATACATGCATGCATGCATGTTGCTTGAGGGCTCACTAATGCACAACTAACTTTCTTCACTCTCATCCAGTTCAGGAACCATCTCAGAAAATGGTGCCTTTCATATTCAGGGTGGATCTTGCCCCCACAATTAGTTCAGATAAAACCATCCTTCATAGACATGCCCACAGATCAATCCCTAACTGAGACTCTTTTGCCAGATTGTGTCAAGCTGACAAAAGTCATCATCACAGTTGCATGGCAACCCCCTCCTGGCTCACTTCCAGGGACACTTATTTGGCTGCCTGTGGCTACCTGGTGCCTCAAGGTGGCTTGTCCACATAAGGCATTCTGGAATGGCCATTGAGTTAAAGACCCCAGGAAGAGCTCTCAGCCAACAAGAGCTGGAGGTTGGTGAGTACATTTCCCAGACCTTCTCTGCCAGAAGACAACACAGGACGTTTTGTGCACAGACTCAGTAGTCAGTGAAGTTGAGATCAAATCATCCTCTTGGATCTGCTTCCTTCTTTTACAGCCTACGAGCAGCTCTCAGACTGCATGCACACAAAAGCTTGTCAGGTTTGCTTTCTAGCAAACGTAAGATGGCACCCGAGGGCTAGAAACCTGGTGCCTTGGCTTCAGCCCCTGGTGAAACCCACTTGGTGCCTTGACTGTACCCCTGATGAAGACCCTCTTGGTGCCTTGGCTGAGACATTAGTGAAGATCTACTTCTCTTCCTGGATTTTCTACCTTATAACTTGCCCAGATGTTGGTGACACAGTACAGATGAACATGGGGGTTTCCTTGCAAAGTGCATGGCCACATCTCTGCCCCTGGATCTTTACATCAGCCCTGTGGCAGACAAGCTGATGAGTTTGAGGATCATTTGGCAGGACATGGAGACTTAGGACCTTGAGCAAAGTAACTGCTTTATAAAGGCCCCCTAACAGGGTGCCTCTTCACTTCTGTCCATCCACCGGCTTCCTCTGCCCTTTGAGGCAACTCTGAATGACACCACTAAGGTCTTCTTTCCCCTTGGCCTATTTTTGGGCTCACCCCATAGAAGGCAGAAAAGGAATGAGCTTCTTACCCTCCATATTCCTCCTCAAATAGGTTGTCCTACATCCAACTACTGATGTGTTTGTTAAAATATAAAGAGATATATTTTATAGGGGTATAGGGAGGTAGGGAGGTGTGGGGGAAGGGTGTGCCTCAGCGGGCGCAAGCCCAGGCATCCCTTCCCCCTGAGAGACCAGCCACACTTGAAAGTATAGTATAGAATAGAGTTTATTCAGGGCATGGGGAGGAGAATTAAGAGGGTAGTAGAGGCGAAAGGCAGAGAGAGGGAGAGAGTAGAGAAGTAGAGGAGTGGAAGCAGGCCATGACCACGTGGAAAGAGGGGGGAAGGGAATGGGGAGAGGTAAGAGAAGAGAGAGGCAAGAGAGAAGAGATAAGAGAGGAGGGGGCAAGCAGCCACTTTTATAATGGGCCAGGCCCACCTGGCTGTTGCCAGGCAACTGTGGGGCGGAGCATACCTGGATGTTGCCAGGTAACTGTGGGGTGGAGTTTAGACAGAATGCTAACAACTACTACAATTGAAACAGACAAACAAAACCCATTAGACTTGCGTAAGTCTTAAGATGGGAAGAAATGCTTTCTGTTTATTAAAACCCCAGAACCCTTGGCAATCAATCATTCATGGCTCCAGCTTTCTCATCCTGGCCCCTACAGTAGCTACTTACAACTTGTGACTGTTGTAGAGACCAGAATGTTTCTCATCTCCTGCCCACACCTCAGCAAATAGCCCTTCCTTACATTCTTATCTAGAATGCCTGGAGGTATCATTTCCTTCCTGTTGAAACCCAGACCTGCCTAGAGGTCCTAGCAACCCATAAGAGGGCAGAAAATCAAATATTTATGAAACAGATGCCATTTTCTAGGCTGTGGGCTAAGTCCTTTCCACCCTTCCCAGCAAGGCTGTGAAGCTGTGAAGTCGGCATTCTCCTTTCACAGAGTAAACAACTTGAGGCTGAGAAGTGAACCAGGTTCTGGCTCCAGGTCACTTAGATTTGGTAATCCCCCTCCCCTAGCCACAAAGACCACACTGTTGCTGCCTTAACCTGCTTTCAGCACAAATATCCACAGGGACCAGAGCCCTCCAACCTTGCCCTGGTCACAGAGAACCCTGTGCCTAGGGTGAGGGCGTAGCATCTTTGTGGCAAATGGGCTTTCCATGAATGGAAACAGCCTTTCCCTTCTGCTAGGGGAGGCAGGATTTCACATGAATGTGTGATGCCTGGCCAGGAGCCAAGAATAAGAGCAGGAAATGGGAGCCCAAGTGAGATAACTGCCCTGGACATGGTGGGGAGGGGCAAGATAAACAGAGGCCATTCAATTTTGCAAAGCATCAGAGAGCCCAGTAGATTAGAGATGGCCTTTGGGGAGACACAGAGACATTAGGGAAAGGGGGGCAGCCTTGGCAGTGAGAAGGCTAAGTGCTGGTAGAGCAATTAATGGGGGGAACAAATGGGTCAGAAACCACAGGATAAGGCAAAACCCAAGAGCAGGCATTTGAAACGTTAAAGAAATCATAATGAGTGCACACATGCACACAGAGGCCAGCGTTTGTGCTTAGCAGCTGAAAAATGTTGGACACAACGAGTTAGAACAGGAAACATATGAGGTCAGAGGCAGCTGCAATTGGGTTTAACAGATTGAGACTCGAAACTTGTCCCTGTGGGCATCTGGGAGGGGGAGGGGGAGGGGAAGGGGGAAGAGAAGGAGGAGGAACAGGAGGTGGGCTACTTAGAAGAGAGAGTGTCCAGAATTTTAAATGAAGACATGAGGATAAGTCCAGCAGGCTTTTCCCCAGTACTTGATAATTATGAATAAAGTCAAAAGTTCTAGTTGAATCGTGTGCCCCACTGGGAGAGTGCCAGCCTCCAATTCAGATGCTAGAAATTCTTGACAATTTCCAGCCACTTAACACCCCCATTCCCACCACTTTACAGACTAATTCTCCCAGCCACTTTGCAAGTTGGTTATCATCATCCTCATACAAATTTGGAAACTGAGGCACATAGAGCTTCCTGTAACTTACCCATGGTCATGTGTGTTACTGATGAGGAGCCAAGAAAGGAAGTCAACCTAGAACACCCTTTTCCCTTCCACGACCCCATGACAAATCCAAAAATGTGGGCTTTCGAAATCCCTCTCTCTCTCTCTCTCTCTCTCTCTCTCTCTCTCTCTCTCTCTCTC
>JADRCH010000033.1:2520144-2577494 GCA_019843965.1 Rhynchomys soricoides
TCTCTCTCTCTCTCTCTCTCTCTCTCTCTCTCTCTCTCTCTCTCTCTGGGGGGGGTGTCATTTCAGTACAGAAAACACACATGGAACTGGAACAAATGCCTCCTAGAGATAAAGTGGACTTCGATTTGAGAAATCTTGAAGGCTTCTGAATTTGTCTCTTCCAACTCAGGACCAGCAACTTGACTCCTCTAAGCCCCAGAATCCCAGACAGCAGGGAAGCACATATTTCCAAGCACAGTAGCACATTTTCCAACTATCTATATATTCATTTATTCATTCAACAAACATTTATCAAACTCCTATTTGCCGCCAAGAACTATGTACAATGAAAATATTTTTCCAATAAGCAACTAAATGGGGCTTGGTTCGTGTTTCCTTAGGGTTTGCTTTTTCTTTTCATTTTAGCACATTTCCACTTAATTCGCTGCAGCAGGTCCTCCAGCGTCCCCTCTGAAGCCTTGGCTCAGCTCATAACCAGCACCCTGCTCTCTTTAAAACATTTATGGTGGTGCAACAACCCCATCTCCTTTCCAGTGGTGATTGTTTTCTCCTCAGTCACCCTGGCAGCTGGGGAGGCCTTTTCTTTAGCAAAGAGTGAAGGCTCTTATAGTCTGTTCTCTGAGCTGAAAAAGAAAATAGAAAGAGTGCTTTGTAGAAAGCGCTAGAGGGGAAAAAAACCATAAATTTGACTGGTTTTATTAGAAATCTAAAAACCTGGGAGGAGGGAATGAGATAAAATTTTCAGATGCCAAAACATTGTGAGCGGATGTGAGACCAAGTACCAGGTTCGTACTGACCGACTCATCCCTGTCTGCTGAACAGTAGTGTGTAGTAAACATTCATAATTTCCCACGATCCTGTGTGCCTGCTGGGTAACTCAACTACACAGGTCTGTAGAGGGTACAAGGATATCACAGGTGTACGTCTGAGGACTCAGCTGGGTGCATGGGGCATCTCTCCTCCAAGGGGATAACCTGGGCTTCTTCATACCATGCAAGGTGTCTCAGTAGCAAGGGCGGGCAAGCATCAACACAGGAACAGTTTTAGAGTGTTCTGCCATCCCTTAGCCAGATCAAATGTCCCAGGCAGCCCTAGCTCAAGCAGTGGAACCAGATGTCCATCTTTACTGTTGGAGCTGTAAAAAAAAAAAAAAAAATGTACCCATGTTCTTTTCTTTCAGCAGCATGCATTTGTGCCAACTGATACCTTCAACTTTCAGCCCTCCCCAGAAACTGCTTCTTCTAGTCTCCCCTCTCTCTGGGACACTTCCTCTTCATGGGGATAGCACATAATGGTAACTGCCTGTCTTGGTCCATGCTGGTTCCTATAATGAAGTGCTGGAATGCTCAGATCATAAACAACAGAAAAGAATTTTTTCCCATAGTTCTGGAGAGAGTCTACAAGTCCAAAGTCACTTTATGGTGAAAGCCCTCCCTCCTTTGGGTGACAATTGTCTATGTGCATGTGTGTGTGTCCATGTGTGCATGTGTGTGTGTCCATGTGTGCATGTGTGTATGTGTGTGTGTGCATGTGCATGCATGTGTGTTGTTTAGTTGGTGTTGATCTTGTTTGGGAATATTTTTATGTGTAAATGACTATGTTGTGCATGCATGCATATATGAATGTACATGTGTGTGTGTGTGTGTATACTTATGTGTCAGTGTATGTGGGCACACATGGGAGAGTGAATGTATGTGCATACAAGTGACAGCCAAAGGTTGACATCCTAGCGTCTTCTTCAACTCATCTCTATCTTGTACTCTGAGGCTAGGTCTCTCAGCTGAAATCAGAGCCCACCAGTCTGACTAGACTAGTTAGGCAGATTGTTCTGGAGATACTCCATCTTCCAGTCCCCAAGAATTAAAAGCAAGTTACCACACTTGCCTGGCGGTTTTTGGTGATCAGAATTCTAGTCTTTACATATGCATGGTAAGCGCCTAGCCACTGAGCCATCTCCTGTGTTTATTCTGAGACAGGGTCTCCAAACACACACACACACACACACACACACACACACACACACACACACACACAAACAGTATTGATCCTCCTGCCTCTGTCTCCTATGAGATTACAGGTCTGCACTATCATGCCCATCGTGCCTTCTCTATTTTTGCCCCCTAAAATGAAAGAGAGCAAGTTTTATTGGGTCTCTCTCTTTTTATGACCTCATTCATAAGGACACACCCTCAGGACATGACCTTCTAAAGACCCCATCTCATGACACCATCATATTTAAGATTATGATTTTGACATCTAATTGGGAGTGGGTTTGAACAGACAACATGTAATCCTTATCAATAGATGAACATAAGACTTGATCTCTTACCCAAACTTAGGGCAACTCCTCCCAGCTCAGAGCATCTCTGAGAAGTCACCTGGGGCTTTTGTGGGAACCACTTGGCAGTCTGATTCCTCTTTCTGTTAGTTGGGTTGTACTTCCTGCTCTGCCAGGGAGATAGCTGGCATGAGCACACCCCAAGAGGCCCATTCATCCCAATCTCTTCCAGGTTTGCTCCCTTGAGAACAGGAGACAGTGCTTGAGTACTTAAGGTGGAACCTGGAGCAACCCAATGGCCACATCAAGGAGAAACCCATCCCTGCTGGCATGTGGAGGTGACAGTAGCCCCTGACACAAGATGATGGTGAAACTGGGTACGATTCTGCCAACAGTAACAGGAGATACAGGAGAGAAGAAAGGCAGTAAGGGTGGCAACCTATCATAGAACCCTGAAAATGAGCAGAGAGTAGTCATTATAATGAGGCAGTAGGGCCGAAGGCTAAACAACAGCATGTGCTTTGAAAAAACCCTGTCAAAAGATCTGGTGATGAGAGGCCAATGGCAAACTGAGCGCAAGAGCATCTTCTGCACCACATAGAAATACTCTCACCCATGGCAACAGGAGGTTCAAGTCTCAACCTGAAGGAGATCTGCTGTAGAAAGCTGAGGATGGAAGTCAGCCAAACATGAGATCCCAGCACCACGATGCTACCTGGGCCAATCCATTTGAACAACCATGGACCTTCAGATTCCTGAGTGTCTAAATTCCTTTTAAAGACAAGATCTCATGTAGCCCAAGGTGTCCCCAAACTCACTATGTAAACTGAAGATGACCTTGAACTTGTAATCCTTCCAGGACTTCCCCCCAAGTGCTAGAATTACTAGTGTGTCACCATACCTGGCTTACATAATACTGAGGATAGAACTCAGGACCTTGTATATGCCAAGCAAGCACTCTACCGACTCAGCTACATATTCAGTGAAGTTCTTAATTCTTCATAAGCCTGGGAAGTGCTGCGAAGCCATCTCTCTAATATGGAGAATGAGTGTGCCCTCTGCCCTTGCTTCCCTCTGGCATCTAAACCAGGTGTAAGACCCAACTCTTTTTTTTATTTTTAAAGATTATTCATTTATTGATTTTATATATATGAGTGCTCTGTCTTCACACATACCAGAAGAGAGAATCAGATTCCATTACAGATGGTTGTGAGCCACCATGTTGTAGTTTCTACTACCACACTTTAAGCCCCAGCCCAGGTTCCCTTGGATCATGGATAAAAGACACACAGACACACACACACACACACACACACACACACACACACACACATTAGCTCATTTTTAACCTGCCTTATGCCTCAGTGGCTGGGCTCTTCTAAGCCTTCCACAGCTAGTGTGCCCTTCCCTTTACTCCTAGCTTAATACCTCTAAATCTGCCCTCAGCTTAATTGCCCATTTGCCTTCTCCTTGCTCAGCACCCTATATCTGCCCTTAGCTTAGTTGCATTTCTAATCTCCTGCCTGCTGCCCCAGGCCCAGTCAGGAAAGTGGCCAATGGCCACTCCACCCAAGATTTCACATGGCTGGTGGCTATCTCTCCCCCCAAAACATGGTGAATTCCTTTCCCTTCCTGGGTATCTTCACCTGCCTGCAGGAACCTGGAAGTCCCGCCTCTTCCACCCAGCCAATCAAGAACCAACTGGGGAGCAGGACCTTAAGCATTCACACACAGATTCCTGATCAAAGTATCAAAACTACCCCCTACATCTCACCTTTTCTGTCCAATTTTAAAACAAAAAACAAAAACTCTCAGACATAAATTGAACAAAACAGTAACAATCATGTAAATTATGATACAGTATGATATACAATTAACATCCAGTCCACCATATTTGTCAATTAGATAAAGTACTCTACCATCATTTCTAACTTAAAGAGTTATGATTCTATCCCTGGATTATGTTTTGATTTTAGCCTGTAACACCATCTGAGAGCTATTTCTCCCACTCTATAACCTCTCTCTCAATGCTAAACAACTTGAGTTTGATTATGAGACTAGAAATCCAAGAAACCCCATCAGAAATCCAAGAACAAATTAAATATTGCATGAGTATATAGGAAGCACCAAACATAGCTTCCAAAACTTAAACAATTATAAAGACAGCAGACTGCCTGGACGGCCTCTAATTTCTTACCACTTTGGAGCATCTATCTTCAGTCTTCTGGCCTGGAACCATCTGGCAGACTTTTCATGAAGCAGGAAATATTAAGGACTGTCTTACCCTGTATTAGTAGTTGACTATCCCACCTCAATTTGTCCTTTTGGACAGAATATTGTCTGCTGATGATATAAGCAATTTCTGTCTAGTGGCTACCTTGCCATAATAAGCAACCTCGCTTGGAGGTAAAGATGCTCAATTGTTCTTTGAAGGGGAATGAGAAAGCTGTCAGGAGCAGACATGTCGTGGTCAAAAGGTCCTTAATAATGAAATAACATTAAATGTCACATTCTGTGGATTTCTGATGTTTTTGAAGACTATCTATCTATGTAAAGTTTATCTAAACCTTTAAGACTTAACTACTCTTAGCCATTTCTATTTGAGTAAACTGAAAACACTTTATTATAATTAAATCAGAATCTAACATAACTATGGGTTTGCTATCTGGCCCCTAACTTGTATGTTACTTAATCATCTTAAACAGTTTGTAAAGAAGATATTAGAAGTACTGAGTTGAAGCCTTGTATTCTTAAATAAGCAGTACAGGCACAATGCCTAAGAGTAACAATACTAATTTCAAATTTTGTATCAATATACAACTTTATACCAATGAAAACCTTAATTCTATATCAATATAGAATTTCCATACCAATGTTAAGAAAATATAACTTCAATTTTGCATGAATTACAAAGGTTTATATCAATGTAAGATTATGGCTACACAATGTTTTGTTCAAGAATAAAATTTAGTAATCCATCCTCCTTGTTCAAAATTATGACCATTTCCAAATTATCCCTTAAAGTGAGAACATCTATAATTTGTAAAATAACCATTACTGTACACCAAAGCCCAGGGAATTGGGCTGACGACTCTCCATAGCTTCTTCTTGATGAATAGGGGTGACAAGAAATTCTCTCAAGGGTTGGGAGGGGTAGTAGAACATTATAAAAGCTGATTAGACTTAAGAAGGCTAGCTTTAGCATCTGTTCTCCAGTCTCTGCATGTTTGGAAGGTTCAGAGCTTGACCGAATCTGACTGGATCCATCTGAAAGGTTGGATGAAACAAGGTCATCTGGAATCAGCAGCAGTCCTAAAGCTGTTCTGGAAGCAGATCTCTGGAAAGCATCAGGAAGCAGGGGTCAGTTCAGCTTCCCAGCAGATGAGTCTTGTAAAGGCTGTACATTCTGCAATGTACATATGAATCTCACAACTAAAATTTTAGTACCATTAAGACTTTTGTATGGATGGTACAGGGTACACAGATCAGTTTAGGATGGAATTGTGCTTCTTTTTTTGAGCAGATGAAAGACAACTGTCTTTTTTATGAGTTAATTTTATCAATAACCAAATGTAATAAATCTTCATTCATGCCATATGAAGGATGGCACAATGAATCTTTACCTGTCCTGTTTGATTTTCCAAAACTTTTTTAGTTCTTCAGAGGATTTCCCCCTGTCATATCTGATCCATATGACTGGATGAGATCCAAAGCCCTCTTTCCTTTCCTGTCAATACAAACACAGAGCCTCTCTCTCAAAAGAACACATCCTTGGTCTAGTAACTGGAAATAATTAAACATTTAGCTTGAACTGTCTCCCAGAGGAATTTTAATATAACCACCAAACTCATAATCACACTCATTTTGATAATTGAAACAATTCAAAGCAATCTAAACAAATATTAACCATTGACATGGTGCTTCTTCTGTCCCCTGCCCTGACTTTCATGAGACATCTTTCAAGGCCAAGTCACAACTATTAACACAAGCCAGCCAGGGAAATACTGGAGAAAGGAATGGCTTGGAAGTACTGCTGCAGGTGACAGACAGGTGACAAGTGTAGGAAGGAGCTCAGAAGACCCAAATGGAGCTGGACTCTGGAGACACTAGCTCCAGGGGGAAAGAGAATTAGAAAATGACACTGGGCAAGGAGAGCTTATCGATACATGGACACTTTCTCTGGATATAGGATTTAACACTCTGACAAGGGTGAATGCCCAACCTAACATGGAGGATAGCATCACTTTATGGAAGCTGATGGAGAAAGAGATCAAAAGGCTAAGGAGAGTGAGTATGCAAAAGTGAGTTGTCCTAGCTTGCTTTCTGTTGCTGGGATGAACCCCACGATCAATGATGACTTGAGGAGTGTGGTGGTTTGAATATTTTTGGCCCACAGGAAGTGGCACTATTAGGAAGTGTGGCCTTGTTGGAGGAAGTGTGTCCCATGAGGTGGGCTTTGAGAGCCCCTAGTGCTTAAGTTCCTCCCAGGTTAGCAGAGACCCTCCTCCTGGCTGCCTTTGGATCAAGATGTAGAACTCTTATCTCCTTCAGCACCAAGTCAACCTGCATGATGCCATGCCCCTCACCATGATGACAATGGACTGAACCTCTGAAACTGTCATTGGGTAACCATATGGTAGCTGAGGTGATGTCTCCTTGACATAATCCACCTCACAAGTGAGGAGATTTGTAAAATTCAAACCTCGCCACTGGAAGGAAAAGACTGTGCTGGGTGACTATTCAGGCATATTGAAAAGTTCACACAATTGCTTTAGAACCAGGGTACAACCTGAGATCAGCCATTGTATAAGCCCTCACAAATTAAATATTTATTTTGTATTTTTGTTTATGTGTGTGCTCCTGTGCATGCGGGTTCTCTCAGAAGCCAGAAGAGGCTGTCATATCCCCTGAAGCTGGAATTATGGGCAATTGTGAGCTGTCCAACCAACATGGGTGCTAGGAACCAGATTTGGGTCCTCTGCAAGAGTAGGAAACACTTTTAACCACTGAACCATGTATGTATATATATCCAGAGTCCTAGTTAAGGTTTCTATTGCTGCGATGAAACACCATGACTAAAAGTATGTTAGGAAGGAAAGGGTTGATTTTGCTTATACCCCGCATCCATAGTCCATCGCTGAAGGAAGTCAGGACAGGAACTCAAACAGGGCAAAAACCTAGAGACAAGAGCTGATGCAGAGGCCATGGAGAGTTGTCACTTACTGGCTTGTTCCTCATGGCTTCCTCAGCCTGGTTTTTTACAGAACCCAGGACCACCAGCCCAGGGACTGTCCCACCCACAATGGACTGGGTCTTCCCCCATCAACCACTAAGTAAGAAAATGCCTTATAGGCTTTCTTACAACCTGATCTTATGAAGGCATTTTCTCAGTTGAGGCTCCCTCCTCTCAGATGACTCTAATTTGTGTCAAGTTGATATAAAATCAGCCTGCATAGCCAAGGATGTAATGTCCTGGTAGAAGAATACAACACTCCCTCTGAAGTGAGCCTGACAGGATAAACAAAATCAGAATATGTTTGAAACTGTCTGTGCCCTCCACAGATACTCTGAAGAATCCATGAGCAAATTTCACAAAGAAATAAGAACAGCTATAGACAAAAACCCAGAGTTGCTATCAACAGATCACAAAATGCAGATCTCATGTGCATACAGATTCAGATTGTCATTTTAAAAGTATACTTTAAAAAGATATTTATTTATTTTATGTATATGAGTGTTCTATCTGCATGTACACCCTTGGGCCATGCCAGAAGAGGGCATCAGATCCCGTTACAGATGGTTGTGAGCCACCATGTGGTTGCTGGGGATTGAGCTCAGGACCTCTGGAGGAGCAGACAGTGCTCTTGACTGCTGAGACATCTCTCCAGCACCTAAAAAAGTACTTTAAACAATTTCTAAGACAACTGAAAATATAAACAGCAGCTGGAGTATTTGATAGTATTAAGCAACAGTTGTTACATCGTTAGGTGTGACAATGGTAACACGCTGACGTGAAAAACAAGCTGTTCTAAGTTTTAGAAATACATACCAAAATATTAACAGATACAATGATTCAGTGTCTGAGATGCACCTTAAAATAATATGGGGGCGGGGGGTTATGTGCAATAGATGAGACAAGTTTGGTCTTGACTTGATCGTTGTTGAACTCAGAGACATTTATATCATGACTTACCAGATGGTTCCAAATTTGTGTTTCAAAACTGCCATAGTGAAAGTTTAAAAGCCGATATACAAGGGGACCTGGTTGGATCGGGCGTTGGGGCTGGAGGTGGTAGACAGGACTCTTCAGAGTGTGTCTGTGCCTTCAGCTGTGTGTTCAGATTTAGACAGGATGTCAGCAGGTGGCTAAGGTCTGGGGAGGGGAGCAGGGAGGAAGAGAATGTGCTAGGCAGAATGTCAGACTCAATGAACGGAGTTGATAGGAATATTGGAACCAGGATACATTCCAAAAACCTGCCATGAACAACATCAGGAGGGCTAACATGGCGAACTCACACATACTTGCCTCTTAGGCCTGCCAGACCGATTTCCAGACCCCACCCACTGGCAGGCACAGAGCACTGGATGTACTGCCAATGCTAGGCAGACTGATTCCCAAAATGGACAGGGCTGAGCCTGCTAGTGAAGGTCCTAGCCCTAAGCCCAGCACAGGAGGAGGTGGGCAGACCAAACACCTGAAGTGCCCTTCACCCTTGTGGGAACTAGACTGAGTCAATATGAGAACTGAAGGAAGAGCATCTAGGAAAGTTTTATGGTTTGGTGATAAGACGCCAGAACCAAGGCAGCTTACAAAACAGTTTATTTGGGGCTTATAGTTTCAAGGGGTTAGAATCCATGACCATTGTGGTAGGGAGCACAGCAGCAGGCAGGCCAGCATGACCCTGGAGCAGTATCTGAGAGCTTAGATCTTGATCTACAGGCATAAGGCGGATGGGGTGGCAGGCAGCTAGACACTGGGCCTGGCTGGGCTCCTGAAACACCAACCCTAGCCCCCAGGGACATACCTCCTCCAACAAAGCCACTCCTCCTAATCCTTCCCAAACAGTTCCACCAACTGGGGACCAAGCATCTTAATATATGAGCCTACAGGAGACACTAGTATTCAAAACACCACAACCTCCAGCTCCGGTTTCTAAGCAGAGTCCGCCAGCTTTTCGTGGTTACGATAACCAGATTGGACCCATTTGGACCCACCATTCTGGCCACAGGTAGCTAAAATGAGGCCCTCATTTAACTCATAAAGAGAAATGTCTGTGAGTTGAGCTCAGTCCATCACACCCCTCTCCAGAACTGGACCTAAGAAGCTAAGGCTGAGAGCTATGAACAGCGCCATAGGTACAGTTTGGGGGGAGGGAGGAATTGGTGACCCAGATAGGCAATGTGGTCCAACAGACGCCCTGTTAGCTCCAAGTGACCTGGACAAGTTACTATGCTTCCAGCTATACTAATCCTGGGCAGCACTCAAATGACTGTACATCTTATCACAGAGATACTGGCATGTCCACGCTCATTGTGGCTCTATCCATAATAGCTAAGAAAAAGAACTAGCCAGATGGCCATCAACAGATGAAGATAAAAAGAAAATGCGATCCAAATACACAGTGGAATTTTATCCTGCTAGAAAGAAAGCTGAAATGACATTTGTTGGAAAATGGATAGAACTGGAAATTATTGTGCTAAATAAAATAAGCCAAGCTCTGAAAGACAGATGGTTCATGTTTTCCTTCATCTGTGGATCCTAGAACTTAATTTGTGTATATGTACATCTATGTGAAGGTGTGTCTGTGTATTGTCAGTTGTTGACTGCTATACCAGGAGAGAGCTAAGAACTATCGTGGTATTATTGCTCCTATGGCACATCGCTGGCCTCATGTTTTGTAAACATTCACCTTCCTTATTTGCTGACTGGCTTTAATAAAGAGCTGATAGCCAATAGCAGAGCAGGAAGTGGAGGGTGGGACTTCTGAGCAAAGAAGGGATCTCTGGGGGAAGAGATCAGAAGCTGGAATTAATTCACCAGCAGCACATGGAGATGGCCGTACATACCTGGACTGAGAGAATGGCAAAGACACAGTCATGTGGCAGGTTATAGGCTAGGATAATAAGATTAAGTTAGCTGAGCTAGCAGGGGGTAGCACAGGCTAAAGGCCTAAGCTTTTATAAATATAATAAGACTCTGTGTTGTTATATCACTGGGAGGTTCAGAAAGTCCCGTATAGCAGGGTATATGTTGTGTGTGTGTGAGTTCTATGTGTTTTCGTGTATATGTGTGTGTGCATGCAAACACATGTTCAACAGCACATGTATGCAAATGCCTGTGTAGGCTAGAAGTTGACATCAGCTGTTTTCCCTAGTCATTGTCTCATCTTTTGACATAGGATCTCTCTCACTGACTGACCCCAGAGCTCACTAATTCAAGCAGGCCAGGTGGCCAACAATCCCCAAGGATGACTGTCTCTGTTCCTCACAACGCTGGCTTTACAGGCCTGTATGACCACAATCAGATTTTTACATAGGCAGAGAAGCTCCAAATGCAGGTCCTCAGACTTACGCAGCACGCACTTACCCAACTAAGCCACAGTCTCAGGACCCTCAAAGTGATTGCTGTGAATGTAAATAGAATGTGTTTCGGGGTCAGAGCAATGGCTCCGTTAGCACAGGGCTTGCTGGGTAAATACGAGGGCCCGAGTTTGGTGGAACACACATACCTACGAAGGACACATGAGGTTGGCCACTGGCCTACACACACACACACACACACACACACACACATACACACATGTGCCTATACATCCATGAACATAAGCCCACCATAGAAAGAGCATGTAGCAAAAGGTCATTGCCACTGAGCTGTCATCACTGGCTGTGTTAAAGGTCACATGGCTACAGCTATGTTGAGACATCTGAGAGCAAAGAGAACCAGTAACAGGAGACAAATATCAGCATCAGGCCCTAAGTTGAGCTGAGCTGTGGAGGGCCACTAACCCACATAATCACATTCACAAGCCCTGGGAACTAGTGACCTGTGCTTCACCAATGGAAACAGAGGGACAAACAGTGTCACTCACTAAAGCTGCAGGAAGGGATGGTGAGAACAAATCAAAAGTGTCCACCCCTTTGCTATCTCATGATGCTTCTTTATGCAAACGATACTCAAGAAGGCCACATAGTCCCAGAAAGATGGAGGTGAGAGAATGGGAGAACCCTTGGGATGCTGAGAACTGAGGGTGTGACCTGTGCCCCACAAAACCCGCCCCATTCCTGAGAGTCCAAATACCATCGTTTCCACGGAGACAGCTTGAAATAAGCCTGTCACTGGATCGTCCAGCTCCAGGCGGTTTCTGCCCTTGCTTCTGCTGAAAACAACAGAAATCCGATTGTGTTTCCATCACCTCCATGGAAATCCTGCATGTTAAACCTCTGCTTGGGTGGCCCAGCGCCAGGGAAAATATCTTGAGAGGGGATTATGTCTCAAATGTCAGGTTGCTCCAATGGGACTCCATTCCATTCCTGCCCTATGGATGGACTCCCTAGATGGCATCCCTGTTAAACAGAAGAAACAGACCCTACACAAAGAAGGCCTTGACAGAGTGTGGTCAACACATGGCCAGAATGAGAGGCAGTGCAGATTATCCACTCTGAGAAAGGATCGCTCCAGCCACAAATTACAGAACAAACAGAGACTGGCCCAAACCACTAACAAGTGAAAGCCAAGATGCTATGCACAAAGCAAAAAGAGCTGTTTTAATGAGACCAGACCAGGAAATAAAGAGCTCTCCTCTTCCCTGCCTGCTTTTCCACCCACCACGTCCAACCCTGGAGGAGTGTTTTAAAAACCATTTGAAAAAACAGTGCTACAAGCCCATCCACCTGAGGGAGTTGTTCAATGGAATCAAAGCATGTAACTAAGGTAAGATACATCTTCAAGTATCTGGGGCTAAGTGGTAGGGTCGGGCATCTCCGGATCCACCTAAAGAGAAGCCACCAGGGCCACAGCTCCACAAGCTCTCCAGATCTACATCTGGGAAAGGACAGCAGCTCACACCCCAACAGGGACTTAAAGAGCAAGAGAAGAGAGCCAGGGGCCAAGGGAGAACAGGCCAAGGGCTGGATTATGTGGCTGAGAGTACTTGCCCTTCCACAGGACTCAGGGTTCCATCAAAGGGCCCAAGCTCCCAAACCCAGCACCCACTATTCAGAGCCAATGGATTCAGCGCCCTCTTCTGGGCTCTAAGGGCATTGCATGCACCTTCCACATAGTGCACAGAAATGCATGAAGTCAAAACACCTACACGGAAAAAATAACAAAATATTGTTTTAGTAGGGCAAGAGGTGAGTGCCATGAAGCCATGCTGATGGAGTTTTCAGAGGGAAGCTGTCCCTCCAACGTCAGATGGCTCTAGCCCTTCTCCGGACACTGGGATTCAGCAGCTAGTGACTCCAAGCAAGCACCTCTGCCTCTCAGCATCCCAGCTCCTTCTCCTGTGCAATTAAACTGCTAAAAATAGAGTGTGCATCAGAGTTGCTGTGAAGATCCTCACAGGATGCATCAGATGCCCTCAACAGAATTCCATTAGTCTTCGTTATAGCAAACATCATGCCGTAATTGTTTTGTGATTAGTGTGGGAAGGTTCATCAAAGTAGGAGAATCAAAGCTAGCATCCCAGAGCTTTGCAGCCTGTGTGACTCGAATCCATGAAAGTCTAAAACTATGCAGGCATCCTCCAGTTCCCCAGATCTAGAGTGTGGACATGGTTGTGGGAAGGTGTGAGCCTCTGAAGGTCCAAGCAGAGCAAATGCCAAAAGCAAGAACAGGAATTGGAAGGGGAGAGGAAGTGTACATAGGAGAGAGGGCAGGAGCTGAAGACTGTTAGCCAGACACAGGGCTAACCGTGGTGCATACACACATACATACACTTACACACACATGCATGTTCACTCATATGCACATATACACATACTCACAGACATGCACACATACATATATGCACATGCTCACACACATGTACACATGCACACACTCACACACATGCACACATATATGCACATTTACACATATGCACATACACATGCATGCAGGTACATACATGTGAACACACATCTGTACATGCACATGCACAAACACACATACACAGGAATGTGCATGCATGTGCACGTGCACACACACACACACACATACACACACATCCTCTCCATGACTACACAATAGGCAGGTACAGCTCACATCCTCACAAAGAGCCCGAGATCCCAAGCATCCTGTGACATGCCTCAGATCTCACAGCAAAAAGGTGAAGGAACTGGGATGCCAACCCAAGGGACATCCATGACCACATAACTCCATCATGTGACAACACAGCCATGTCCCTTCTCTAACCCCAGAGTGATAGTTCATCTTCATTGTCAAGATGACTGGATTTGGAATTACCTGGAAGACTTACTGCTGGGTAAGAGTTTCCAGAAAGGTTTACCTGAGAAGAAAGCACCCACTCTGAGTGTGGGCCGCACCACACCATGGGCCGGGGTCCCAGAATGAATAAAAGGGAATAGGAGAAAGACAGCTGAACCCCAACATCCATCCCCCTCTGTTTCTTGATTGCAGACAAAATGCAGTGGTGCATCTCATCTTCCCACCAAGTGCCTTCACCACAACCATGGGCTGTATTCCCTGAAACCGTGAGCCAAAATAAACCCTTGTTTCCTATGTTGCTTTAGTTGACTATTTAGTCACAGCAACAAGAAACATAATAGGCTCAGTTTATTTATCTGCAGAATGGGTTTGTTCAGAAACCCTTTGTCAGCACACATGCAATGGTATTGTTTGAAAATGTCTCTCAGCTTGTGCCCAGTGTGTGTTTTCCAGGCTGTATAAGTCTGTTTCTTAGCCCGATTACAAGTAAAGATGACTAAACAATACTACAGCCAGCACCACACAGGTATGCTTATTGGGGGTCACACCACTGTCAGACAAGTCTGGGAGTTACAGTCCCACTGGAAGGTCAAGGCTGATGATGGCGCACTGTGCCTGTCCCATAATGCTGAGCTAATCCTACAAAGCTGTGGAAGCACACACACACCCTGATAAAGAAGTGAGTTTTACAAGTAAGTGATGTACCAGCTGGCCTGCAGGCCTGAGAGCCTGGGCTTCCAGCTTTGAACCAAAGACAGACACAGGAAACAAGATGCTTCTGGTGACAAAGGGATAAAAGGCCTCAGATCCCTGGTGATGCCCTCTGCTCATGTTTAAATGAGTTGTCTCAGTAATTCTCCACCTCCAGCAGTGGGCTCAGTACCTTGGTTTTCATTTCACACATGGGGAGGGGGAAGTCCAGAGAAGTCAGCCAACATTCCTAAGGACACACAGTGAGCAAGGAGGAAAGCTGGAAGAGCAGCACAGTCACACAGCCCCTTTCCAAAGGACCACATTCACATGCCTCTAAAAACTTTGGGGAACTTCTAGAGGAGACTCAGCAGGGATCGACACTAGCATTGAGTTCCCCCAAAGCATGGTACATGGGGTAACACATGTCAACGCGCAAGCATCACTCACGGGGAGGGGTGTGTGTGTGGACACACCCAGCATTCAGGGTGCTCTCACAGAAGGAAACAGCACCAGGCTATTGTAACCAGGATGCTGAGGCAGGGCAGCCATGATAAGGACCTTCAGCCCTTTCATAGGTAGCATAATAGATGCCATTCAAGGCCTGTGAACTTGGACCAAAATGAAGACATGATCGAGAAATACAACACAGGGAGTAAAATCAGCTTAAACAAATAGAAAAATAAATTGATAAATAAAAACAACAAATCATACTGAATCAACATGTAAGACTAGAGAATATTCAAGGAGGCACATGGAAGACCTCAATTTAGACAAGAGACTAAAGTATCAGGAAAGAGGAAAACAGACAGAAGGCTGACCCACGTGGGAAAGTTGGCTTAAACATATATAAGCTGATATTATTGGTTAAAATAGACAAAACATAGTAGATCTGACACAAATTAATGAGCTGTCATCATGAGGCCTCTCAAGAGGAACAAGCAGAGTGCTGTAGCAGTCATGAGATCAATAATTATTAGCCCAGGAAGGAGAAACTTAAAGGACATACAGAATAAGAGGTGCGTTGAGGACTAGATCTCGAAAATCTTGGAAGGCCAAGTGGTGGTGGTGTGCGCCTTTAATCCCAGTCCTTGGGAGGCAGAGGCAGGAAGGTCTCTGAGTCTGAGACCAGCCTAGTCTACGGAGTGAGTCCCAGGACAGCCAGGGCTACAAAATAAAAATGATCTGAAAACAAACAAACAAACAAAAAGCCAAAAACAAAAAACTAAACTAAACCAACAACAGCAAAAGAAATAATTAATTAATTATTAATTAATTATTAATTCTTGAAGAAGAAAAAAAACACAAAGAAGAAATGACTGCAAATATAATGGGAGACTTGGGGGGGTACGGGGGGGGGTACACAGAACGGAAGATAGCACCTATATGGTGAACAGAACTATAAAGACCTGACAGGAAACGTCAGGAGGCATGCTCACCCAGACGTATCAACACTTAAAAATGACAAAGACCAAAAGAAGTTATGTAGAGGATGGACTGCCTGGCTGAATCAACGTCAGACTAACATGGCATCTGATAGTCACAGCGAGTGCAGGAAGACACGTGAATACCTTTTTAAAAGATGTATTTATTTTTATTTTCTGTGTGTGGGTGTTTGGCCTGCCTGTGTGTCTGTGCATGTGTGTGCAGTATCTTCGGAGGCCAGAAGAGGGCATCAGACTCCCCTGAGACTGGAGTGTCGCATGGTTGAGATAGGCGTGGGTAGGTCCTGGGAATTGAACCTTGGTCCTATGGGAGAACAGACCGTGCTCTTAGCCACTGAGTTTCCTCTCCAGCCCCAAGTACATTTCTAACAGGTACAAGTGTTAACAGTTCGCATCTGTAAAGCCCCAGCAGGCTTATGTGTTCCAACAACTGGTCCCCAGCTGACAGAAGTGTTTTGGGAGTTTGAGAGCCTGGCTGTCACAGGTCACTGGGGACAAGCTTTCAAAGACTTTAGTGTGGTCTCATTTCTGTCCTGCACTCTTCGTCTTGATCCACTCTTGTGAGCTGCCAACACAGACTGAAGGGCTGTAACCTCCTGAAAGTCTGGCCTGGAGCTATCCAGCTATGGTGCTCTGAGGATCACTGTCACTGGGGTCAGTCTGCTAGGCTAAAATATAATAAATCAGCATCCTGTTTCCTTATTTGATCATGAGTTCTGTTCCTCTTTTTCTTTCATCTCTAAAGTGTGTGACAGTGTAATTGAGGGCTCTCCCCCCCCTTTTACTTTTTCTCAACAAGGTCTCATGTAGCTTAGGCTAGCCTCGAACTGGCTATGTAGCCAAGGATAGAAAAGGAAAGTAGGCCAGGCAGATGGAACTCATAACACCACAGCCCATAGATAGTAGCACAAATAACTTGGGTTGGAGGGTTGGTTGACCAGTTGGTTGGCTGGTTAGTTGGTTGGCTGGTTAGTTGGTTGGCTGACTGGCTGGTTGGTTTGGTTTGGTTTTTTGCAGTGGTGGTATTGGTTTTTGTTTTGTTGGGGTTTGTTTCTTGTTTGCTGTATTGATTTGTTTAATCCCAACAGGTTCAAGCTGGTCTGAAACTCATGGCAATCCTCCTGCCTTAGTTTCTTAAGAGCTAAAACTACAGGTCCAAGACACACCTTCTCTTCATGTTTCTTTGTTATTAAATCTATTTATCTGTGTGTGCATCAGTGGCAGAGGTGTGAGTGTGTCACAGTGCACCTGTGTGGAGTCAGAGACAGAACGTGGATGTGTCAGCACTCCTGATCAGCCACATAGGACCAAAGATAGAACTCAGGTTGTCAAGCTAGCCGGCAAGCGACTTTACTCACTGAACCATCTGTCTGGCTGCAGCAGATATTCTAATGGCCTTCCTTTCAACCACAGTATAGTGGAATCCATCCAGAGAGAGAAAGAGAGTAGGAAGCTTCAGCCAATAACAACTACCACCACTAACAATACCTCACATTCTCCAGTGGTAAAGTGTTTGGCTCAGGGGGATTTACTGAGCAAGATCTGTGGACAGCTTTTAAATCAATGCATTGCTCTCAAGACGCTTATCTCCCAAGCCCCACACAAGAGCGCTCTGAGAACCATACAGCTTTTTAGCCCTGAGTCTAAACATCACCACAATCCTCCCCAAAACATGATAAAGTCTGTGACAGCAATTCCCCTTTCCTGGTACTTAGTTAGAACTTCTGTTACCGTAATAAAACACCATGAGCAAAATCGACTGGAAAGGAGAGGTTTATTTCATCTTACACTTGCTGGTTACAGCCTATCACCAAGGGAACTCGGGGTAGGAACCCAAGCAGTGAAGGAACGGAGAGGCAGAAGCTGAGGCAGAGACCCTGGAGGAATGCTCCGTCATGGCTTGTTCCCAGTGCTTTCTCAGCCTGCTTTCTTATTGCACCCAGGACCACTAGCCCAGGGTGGTACTGCCCAATCCTACTTTTAGAAAATGCACCACAGGCTTGCCTACAAAATAATCTGTAGGAACATTTTCTCACTTGAGTTTCTCTTGTTAGCTTGTGTCAAGTTGGGATAAAACTAGCCAGCACAGACAGGATTTCCCACTCCTCTTGTTTCCTGTGGGAAGATCTTAAGATGGACTCCCCATTGGGCATGCTCAACTTGACTCTTTCCCTGCTCTCAATATTAAGGTCCAGTTAAAGTATTTCACTTATAAGACTTTGGGGTGGCATGGTGTCTCGGCTGGTAAAGGCACTTGATGCCAAGTCTGATGACCTGAGCTTGATCCCTCAGAACCCACATGTGATGAAAGGAGCAAGAAAATTCCTAAAAGCTGTCCTCTGACCTCCACGGAGGTGTGTGTGTGTGTGTGTGTGTGTGTGTGTGTGTATGTGTGTGTGTAAACCTACACAAATGTGTGTGCATATATACCCAATATATAAATAAAGTTTTAAAATAGACATTAAATAAAAAATAAGGATGACCATCCCAAGGAAAGATTGCAGATCTGTTGCCTGGAGTAATGTTATCCGAGAGTTCTGCATTTTTATAAATAAATTACACACACACACAAACTATTGCAACAAACTGTTTGCTACAATTTCATTGGTTCACAGAACAGTTTGGAAATTAGCTCCCCATCACTTACGTTATCCAGTCCAGTCAAGAACTGTGCTGAGCAGGAAACCCTGCAACTGCAGGTGTTTAGCATTGCCATGGCATGCTGACTGTGCTGAAGCTTTAAGAGGCCAATGTGACCTGAATGACTATCTATCGCTCCACAGGGTAAGGAACTTGTGACATTTTAAATCCCTTTGTGGCACCACAAAATGGGTGAATTCAAGTAAGGGAAGGAGGAACCGGCTAGATGGCTCAGTGGGTAAAGGCACTGGCCAGCAACCCTGACAACTCGAGTTTCACAACTTGAGTTCAATCCCCAGGACCCAATGGGAGAGACCGGATTCCTTCAGGTTGCCCTCTGACCTCCACACATGACCTGCAGCATACAGACCCTCACCATACACACGTAAATAAGGTGTCATTTAAAAATTAAAACAACAGAGGTGTGTTATTTTCCCAAATGGAGGCTAAAAGTCCCCAGTGGCTGCGCAGTCTGAAGAAGGAAGCACCCTCCTTGTTCCCTTTATCTCCTGGCATTACCCACAATTCCTGTCTTTCCTGTGTATCTGTTTTCTCTCCCTGCAAGAACACTAGCCATTGGGTCTGATGTGGCTGCCCATGTCCATTGTAACCTCATCCCCCTGGTGACCTGCACAGTCCTAGTTTCCAAATTAGGATGCACTCTGAGGTTCTGTGTGGACCCGAATCAGGAGCTCTTCATATCAATTAGAAAAAGATGGGTTTTGCCCAGCTACTTGACCTGGAACTCAGCATTTTCCTGTTTCTACCTCCAAGATGTTGGGCCTGTAGGCATACACTACTACAACAAGATTAAACTCCCTTTTTCTGAAGAAGATAATAATTAATAATAATAATAATAATTTGAAGCCAAGGGCCGGGGTGAGGCAAGATGGCCCAGCCAAGCCTGACAGCACCATGCAAGAGACAGCCGAATGTTAAAAACGGCAATGATACACATGTGAAAAAATCCCTGTACTCCACAGCCATGTCCGTCACAGACTCAGTCCTGTGTGTTATTAATGTAATGATATCACTGGATGCTTACTGGTAACGGGCCTTTTAATCACTGTCCAAGAATTAAATCATTTCACCCTCAAGTTATTTGTCTGTGGGTCCTCGTTTACCTCAACTGTAGGATGCTAATATCTGTCCTTGTATAAGAGAGGGTTTCAACCTGTGGGTTATGACCCTTTCACAGGGTCACTAAGACCATCAGAAAACACAGATATTTATATGACAGTTCATAACAGCAGTAACATTACAGTTATGAAGTAGCAACAAAAAGAATTTCGTAGTTGGGGGTCACCACAACATGAGGAACTGCATTAAAGAGTCGCAGCATTAGGAAGGTTGAGAGCCATTGCTCTATACCAAGACTACCATGGGAGTCCAGTGGGTTAACCTGGGCATGTAATAAGCATTTCATACATAGACTTTTAAAAATTTGATTATAAACACTGACTCCATTCTACAGAGAAAGGAAACAGAGATCGAGGAAAGCTAAATAAAGTGTCCAACGTTCAGAGTTAGTGACTAGGGAAACCTGCTGTGCTAGGGTGGAGAGAAGGAATCAAAGCCCGGAGAGAAATCAAGCCGCTATTAGATGGTGTGACCACCAGAGGGCAGGAGATGCATGTATTAGGAAGGCGTGACCACAGCCACTAACTTTTTTTTTTTTGGTCAGTTTTATACATTAAAAACTGAAAGCTTTTCTGGGCGTGGTGGCTCACGCT
This sequence comes from Rhynchomys soricoides, assembly GCA_019843965.1. Classification (NCBI taxonomy): domain Eukaryota; kingdom Metazoa; phylum Chordata; class Mammalia; order Rodentia; family Muridae; genus Rhynchomys; species Rhynchomys soricoides. Next base: position 2,540,359 of record JADRCH010000033.1, read on the forward strand.
TTTAATCCCAGCACTTGGGAAGTAGAGACAGGTAGATAGATCCCTGAGTTTCAGGCCAGCCTGGTCTACCAAGTGAGTTCCAGGACAGCTAGGGCCACACAGAGAAACTGTCTTGGGGGTTGGGGGACTGAAAGCTTTACCTAACCCAGTGATCCATGTTTGTACCCATGCTTGTATTCACAATACTTGAGAGATGAAGGCAGAAAGATGAGGCTTTCCTCCACTACACAGTGACTTCAAGGCCAGTCCCGGCTACACGAGATCCTGGTTTTTTAAAAAAAAAATCAAAAACTTGAAAGTCTTATTGTAGACTGACTTAGTTAAGGTTTCTATTCCTGCGCAAACATCATGACCAATTTGGGGAGGAAAGGGTTTATTCAACTTACTCTTCCATGTTGCTGTTCATCACCAAAGGAAGTCAGGACTAGAACTCAAGCAGGTCAGGAAGCAGGAGCTGATGCAGAGGCCATGGAGGGATGTTTCTTACTGGCTTGCTTCTCCTGGCTTGCTCAGCTTGCTCTCTTATAGAACCCAAGACTACCAGCCCAGGGATGGCACCACCCACAAGGGGCCCTCCCCCCTTGATCACTAATTGAGAAAATGCCTTATAGCTGGATCTCATGGAGGCATTTTCTCAACTGAAACTCCTTTCTCTGTGATAACTTCAGCTTGTGTCAAGTTGACACAAAACAGCCAGTACATAGCCTTTATACCAACCATTAAAGAAGTTGGTTCAACATTTTCTATTACCATAAAGATGAGGCACTTGTTGTGAGTATCCAATTCAACCACATCTGTACATGTCTAGAGAGCTATCTGTCCAGCAGATGAAAAGTCAGCCAGCAACATTCAATAGCAGCCCCACTAGGTGAACCTGCCTGGGCTGAGCCCACTGTGTGCAGGAGTGGTATTCACTGAGGAATGAGAAGCAGGGACCCTCTCTCCATCATGCTTAATGCTTGCCTGAATAACTTCATTGAGATCCAGGTACAAGATGGTGCTGGTGTGGTCTGCAGCATTAGAGAGGGAAAGAGATGGGGATGGGGCTCAGGAAACACTTGGAACAAAAGAATGCAGCTGAGCTTAGAAAGGCGTGTGGTGAGCTGTCCCTTGGGGTCAACATAGAAACTTGCTGTGTAGGACTCCTCAGTTAGATCACCCCATGCCTTTGGAGAGTATTAAAGGCAGGAAGAGAAATGGCCCATCCCTGCACAATATCGCCACAAGCCTGAGACCAACGTTTAAACTGTGAGCCCATGGCAGACGCTCAGATTCAAAGCATCAGGGTCATACGTGGGGGGACCTGGCTGGTGGAAGCTGGCCACCAGGACCCGGTCTTAAAGGTTACACAGCTGCTGGCTCAGGCTCCCTGGATCTGTCTCACCACAATCTCTCCTCCATAAGCCCCCAACCCCCAATTCTTTCCCCGGTATGAAGGAGTGAATCCCCCTGCAACCAAGAGGCGAAGTTAATCTTTTCTCCCAGGATGGTTAGTTTTTTAACTGTTAACTTGACAGAATCGAGAACCACTCACAGAAAGGATTCTTAATTGAAGACTTGTCCAAATCAGGTTGGGTGGTGGCATTGTCTTGTTAACTGATGTGGGCACCTCTGTGCCACTATGGGTGGTACCACTCCTACACAGGGGGTTCTGGACCGTCTAAGGGAGGAGAAGGCAAGCAGGCCTTCATACATTCATTTCTGTCTGTGGAGATGTGTGAGCAGATTCCTGCGTGTCACTTCTCTATGATGGACTGTAAACTGAAGGTAAGCCGGAAGGCTGAAATTAGCCTCTTCTCCCTCAGTTGCTTTCTGTCAGAGCATTTTGTCACAGCAACAAGTTAAACTAGAGCACCTCCCTTTAGGTGTTTCTGCCGGATATTTGGTCACAAGGACTCAGAAGTAACCAATATATAGATACGGGAAGGTCTTGCCTCAGACCTCAAATTCATCACTGGGGTGGGCAAGGCACAGTATTTGGGAGCAAACATTCTCATGGCACGAGAGTGATAATGTCATCACAATGGCAGCCACAGGACGGGGTGGGGCACATGTTGGTGACTAGGGGGAGTTGCCTCGTCAAGTTGCCTCCTCATTGCTACCTCCAGCCATTGGACTTAACGTGATGAGCGCTCCTGGAAGGGTCGGTGGCCATTTACAGCCCTTCTGTGGATCACCTTAGTAGTTTTGTTCTTATTCTCAAGCGCTTTATATGAAAGTTCTTTGTAGATCAGGATAGCCCTGTTATCACAAACATTGCCCAGAGTTCTTAAATGTAGAGGAGGGTAGCCCCATGGTTACTACAAATGTTTCTGAGAGTTCTCAGATATAAAGCAGGGTAGCCCCATGGTTATCACAAACACTGTTGCGAGTTCTCTGGTGTAGAGCAGGGTAGCCCCATGTCTCCAGGTTTCAGACTCGTTTTCTTTCATCTTTCACATATCAAGCTGAGCAACATTTCACTTTATGAACGTCATGCTTCATTCACATAAAACTGTTTTCCAGCCTCAGGGCAGGTGACCACTTACCAGCAGTTTCCTCAGCTTTACGATTTAATCATTTATATCATCCATAAGTTCATTCAAATTTATTCATGGACTATCAGGGGAAGCTTGACACTTCTTAGGCCTGTTTATTGCATCATTAAAAATAAAAATAAAAGCCAGACAGTGGTGGCGCACACCTTTAATCCCAGCACTTGGGAGGCAGAGGCAGGCAGATTTCTGTGTTCGAAGCCAGCCTGGTCTAAAAAGTGAGATCCAGGACAGCCAGGGCTATACAGAGAAACCCTGTCTCAAAAAAACCAAATAATAAATAAATAAATAAATAAATAAATAAATAAAGCCAAAAGGCAGCTGAGTGGTGCTTAATCCCAGCACTCAGGAGGCAGAGGCAGGCAGAGCTCCAAGTTCTAGGCCAGCCTGGTCTATAGAGTGAGTTCCAGTACAGCCAAGGCTACACAGAGAAACTCTGTCTCAAAACACCAAAAACCAAAAACCAAAGCTAAATCAAACAAAAACCCCAAAGGGCAGAGAGATGATTCAGCAGTTAAAAGTGCTTGCTGCTTTCTCAAAGGACCCAAGTTTAGTTCCCAACACCCACACTGGGCAGCTCACAACCACCTGTAACTCCAGCTCCAGAGGACTTGATGCTATCTTCTGGCCTCTGTAGGCACTCACACTGCACGAATATAAACACACATGCACACACCATGCATACATACATGCACATACACATACACGTGCACACACACATGCACATACACATACAAGCACATACACAAATATACACGTGCATACATACATGCACACACAATACACATACACACGTGCACACACACACACATGCACTAAAAGTAACTTTGGCTGTTATTAAAAATTAAAACTTCCTTCACATGTGCATGATCTCATGTGTTTTCTCTTCCATCCATCCCATCCTGCAAGCCCGACACTTGCTTCCCCTTCACTTCAGCTCCGGCAGCTATTATGTTCTATGACTGCATGTGTATGAGTTGCAAAGCTGGAAGGCACTCATCTGTTGTTGAAGAACACAAGCTCCCTCTGTCACCTCTTCTCCATAAAAACCACCTCTGTGCAGGAAATTAGGAAGGCTTTAGCAATCTTCGCAATGTGCGTCCCCTCTATTGGGAAGCTTGAAAGCCGCTTTTTATCAGACAACCTCCCAACTAGAAACACCCCAACGCGCATCTCCACCATATTTTTAACAATAATCTTGGTTTTTTGGGAGAGGTGTAAACTCTTACATTTCAGGCATCTTGAAGGCAGTACCAGTGTATAGCTTTCCTCCTTTCTGCTATGATGAAGCGCTGATAAGAGGTAAGGTAAAGAGGAAAAGGTTCACTTTATCTTAAACTTCTAAGTGATGGTCCATCATGGAGGGACACTGAGGCAGGAACTGAGGCAAAGACTGTGGAACCCACAGAGAAATCATGCTCACTGGCTTGCTCTCCCAGCCTTGCTCAGCCTGCTTTCTTATATACCCCATTACCTCCAGCCTAGGGATTGACACTGCCCAGAGTGGGCTGGGCCCTCCTATGTCAATCACTAATAAAAAAATTGCCCACAGACAAGTCTGATAGAAGCAGTTCCTCAATTGGGGGTACTGGTGAGTCTAGTTTGTGCCAAGTTAGTCAAAACTAGCCAGTACAGCCAGGCTCCTGTTTTTCTTCATTTTTAGTCTCCACATTAATGGTTTGTCCTCCTCTGTTGTCCAGATTCTTACAGTACTTTAGAAGGACATTAATCATTTGCCTTAAGACTCCAGAGGTAGGTGGCTGTGTCATCAACATACAAGGATTAGGAAGCTTTAAATGTATCTGATCCCTAGTGGAAGGAAAATGTTAAAACCTGTCATAATATGGAAGACACTGTGCATTTGTTGTGGAATTGGACAGTTTTAACTTTTAAAAGACAACCTTTATTTTTTGGCACTGCTCACTATTGATAGTCAATCTTCACAGGAGAAAAACCATAGAGAATGTCAGAATCTAGACCAAAAAACCCCCAATGGTCAAAGATGGGCAAACCCAGGAAAGCATGACAATACTGGATTATAACCTGAAGAGCAAGATAAATAAACATCCGTATATTCTTACTGATAACAATCAATCAATCAATCAATCAATGAATAAACAAATAAATAATGTTAGAGAATTCCTAGTAGTGCCTACTGGAGGAATGGGAAGAAAAAATGGGGACTGGAGCACCTAGTAATTAGGCTACAGCCCCCTAGGATAGGTCTAGATAGAAGAGCAGAGAGATTCACATGAAGAGGCATAGTCCAAAATTCCTACACAGAAGGTTTCAAAAGCCTCAGGAAGAGCTGAGCAAACATCATCAGGAAGAAGAGGAAACAAAACAAAGTCAGTTGAGACATAGTATAATTTCAGATTGGAACAGAAACAAAAATAACATAGAAAAACTAATGGAATTCATTTAGAATTAAACTGTACCCCCAGCCTATCTGTCAGCCTAGTTCTGTCGATCTAAAGTTATTTGTAAATTAAGTTTTTCAAAGCCAATGCAGCTATTTTTTAATTTGAAAATATTTTTGAGACAAGGTTTCATGTAGTTTATTAGGATCTCAAACTCATGGTGTGGCCAGCTGGTCTTGAACCCCTGACTCTCCTGCCTCAGGGCTGCTATTATAATACATTAATGTCCCCACCAAGTACCAGAGTGAACTTGTGGACAATGAGAAATATGTGCCTCCTAAGTTCTTGGTAATTTTTACTTTTGAATTTATTTATTTTCAGCAATTTGATGGCTCTATATTGAGCAAATGTGGGAAACTATACCTTTCTCTTAAGGAAAAAAATCCTACTTTTCATAGTAATCTTATTTAACCAGTGTGGTGGTCTGAATACGTATGGTCCCCATAGAGTTGTGTGTGTAAATGCATGGTCATAGGGGGTGGCACTATTAGGAGGTATGGCCTTGTTGGAGGAAGTGTGTCACTGTGGGGGTGACTTTGAGGTCTCATATGCCCAAGCTGCACCCAGTATGATACACAGTCTTCTTCTGCTGCCTTCGATCAAGACTTAAAACTCTCAGCTCCTCCAGCAACATGTCTGCCTGCATGCTGCCATGTTTCCCACCATGATGATAATGGACTGAACCTCTGAAACTGTAAGCCAGCCCCAATTAAATATTTGCCTTTATAAGAGTTGCCTTGATCATGGTGTCTCTTCACAGCAATAAAACTCTAACTAAGACCAGTGTTACATTTAAATATTAATATATTCTGTGTTAGCATTCTGTCTAAACTCCACCCCAGTTACCTGGCAACAGCCAGGTAGGCCTGACCCACTATAAAAGGGGCTGCTTGCCCCCTCCTCTCTCTCTTGCCTCTTGCCCTCTTGCTCCCCTGTCCTTATTCCAGCATCTACTTCTCTCTCTCTCTCTCTCTCTCTCTCTCCCTCCCTCCCTCCCTCCCTCCCTCCCTCTCTCTGCCTCTACTACCCTCTTAACTCCCCTCCCCATGTCCTGAATAAACTCCATTCTATACCATACCTTCACGTGTGGCTGGTCCCTCAGGGGGAAGGGATGCCTCGGCATGGGCCCGCTGAAGCACCCCCTGTGAGGCCTTGAGAGACAAAAGGCAGCTGATGAGCCAGACAGGAAACATTCCAGATAGTCGGAAGGGCCAAAGATAACCGTTATAAAATGAAAAGTGAGGCTAGTGCAGATATGCCTCAGGCCCCACACAATGGACCGAATTCTCCGTTGTCAAAGACAGGCTAAAGCCACAGGAGGGTGGTAACAGGCTGACATTACCACCGAGGGTCTCAATCATAAAAAAGGTCAAAATTAACCACCAATGAGAGTCTACCCTTTCATGCTGTTGCCAAGCTCTGCCCCAGGAAAGTGTATAAAAAGTGTGTACCTGTTGGTAGGGCGGCCCCAGTGCACTGGATTCAATAGACCTCTTGCTTTTTGCATCTTCTCAGTCTCTGTGTCTTTGTGGGGTGGGCCGCCCAGATGTGGACTTTCAAGTCCACACCCCTTCCCCCACACCTCACCACCCCCCCATTGAACACCCCTTCCCCCACCCCCCACCACACCCCCATTGAACACCCCTTCCCCCACACCTCACCACACCCCCATTGAACATATTCCCCTCTCTTATCTTTTTATAAACACATCACTCTGTTTACGTATGATAATACCACAGGTGGCTTCTTTGAAATTGTTCTTTTGAAAATAATTAAGAAATCCAGGTAAAGAGGGATAAAAATATTTAATTGCTGAAATACATTGGTAAACTGAGTTGCTTACACTACTGTCATAAGTAGATACACACGTTGTTAGCAAACTAAGGATTTTCCAGATACCCCGCTAAACATGAACTGTCCTCAGTTATGTCCTTAGACACAGAGCAGAGTTAACATGATGAGATGTTCAGGCTACAGAGGCAGAGAACAGGCAACTGGGCAGCTGCAGAATATTTCTAATTGTATAAGCCTTTGACTAAAGAAGAGAGGAATTTAACCCACATGTGTGTATAGCATGCACATTTAGCGAGCTTATTTTCAAATGCTGCAAATGTTCTTAAGAAAGGAAATTCTCCAGCATTTAAATAAACATTTCACACCTACTAGTAAAAAAGGGAGATAGTTGTAAGAATCCATTTACCAACTTTACAGCTAAAAAATGACATAGAAACATCGAAGAACAAGAGGCAATATATTCCTTCAGATAATTCCTTTATGTGGCCCCATGACCGTGATATAAATACAATAAGGATTGTGTCATATAAAAATTATCAAAAGATTATCAGAGAAAAGACATGCGCCTGGTGAACTGTGTGTGCCGAATGGCCAGGAAGGAAAACACCATGGTATGGAGCCTGGTGGTCCAGGCCAGGGAGCAACAGCCTTTATGGTCTCTCATTGGTGGGCTGCAAAGTCCCTTCTATGACCACGAAATCCAGTATGGACCCATGGCTTTATCTACACAGCTAGGATTTGGGTGAGGTGGCACAGCAGGGACAACCTTTCGGAATTTGTCTGAAGATATCTGTGTCCCAGGAGCCAAGTTCCTTCCAAATTCATGAGCAAGCTATGAAGAAAAAATAAGAAAAGGGGGAGGAATAATTAGCACATTCAAAAATTAGGCAAAAGCCCATGTCCTAAGCCTGCAAATTAGTTAACTGATTTGCTTTTAAGTAAAGTGTATGTTCAATAGCCAGTCAACAGTTACTTAAAATTTAGTACTGGGCAGTATAGTTCTGAACATTGGTAATATTTATATAAAGAGATCAAATCGGATGCTGAGAGACTTGTAAAATATAATTAAAAATTAAAATACAGACTAGCAATGGCCAGAGCAGGCTGTGTGCACGTCAGCACCAAACTCACAGACCACCCAGTGAGAGCTCTATCCCTCCCCCCACTATACTGCAGAGGGCCCTATGCATCTGCAGCCTGTGGAGCTCCCCCAGGGGCATGCTGATGGGACTGGCACACACTGGCATCTGAGAGCCATCTCATAAACTGCTGTTTGCTGGCTAACTAGAAAGCAGGCATATGCCATCACTTCCCTCCTGGGTAGAGGATGCGTCTCAAAAAGTCACAGCAATATGGCCGTGATTTCCACTCTGAAGTCAGGTGTCTAAGAAACTACACATTTGTATCATCATGTAAGTGATGCTAACATCAAGTCGTTCCTCGATTTGGCCCAAAACATAGCCAACTGAGCTCACAAAGTGAATCCCATTCAGAAAGGCCATGGTGTTAGCCAAAAATAGTGTGGCTTGTCCTTTGTGGCAGAAGCTTCCCAGGATACTCCCTCCCATCAAGATTCTGCCCAAGGATGGGCCTAGAGAGTCACAGGTGTCAGAGTGTCATGGACAAATGGCACAATGAAATAGCCACTGAGAAAAATAGAAAGCCAAGCCACTCAGGAAAACCTTTCTGGTGAGGGAAATTAGGACCAACTGACTACTTAGGGACACCATCAGAGAAAGAGCAGACAGAAAAGGGTGATAGTCAAAGAACACACTTGTATCCAGGAGCAGCCAGTGAGCGGCTTAAAGCCATATGGGCTGTGTCAGCAGTAATTGTTAAACTGTTACTAGGGAACTTCTGACCCCCACACAAGGGCAAGTGAGACAGCTGAGGCCCAGCAGAGCTCACCTGGGGTCTGTGCACAGCAGAGGGAACCAGGTTCCCCACATGAATCTACAGGACACCTCTTACGATCAGTTCTTACACTTTTGAAACATGTCATCATTACAGGGGGTGGGGAGAATGGTAGCGCAGGCTGGTGTTCTACCAGCTGGGCTTACACAGGAGGCGTGTCACACACGGACTTCGACAAGGGACAAAATGACAGCAAGCCCAGAATTCCGTGTGGGGAGGGGAATCACTCTATTCAAATAAATACTAGATTTAAAAATCCTTGGCGAATTTTCAAGAGTTGGAGGGTGAGGGGTGGATTCCAGCCTTTATAAATCTCTATGCTGCCTCTCTGATGAGCCACTCTCCAGAGAATAATTCTAAGGCTGTTGTGGCTTCCCTAAGAAGCAGGCCCTGTCCCAGCGTCCCAGTGTCCCAGTCCTCCAGCAGGAAAGCCATTCAACCTCCACGAAGGGACTTCTCAGTCTCTACCAACCCCAGGACTGACCCTGGCCGGACAAGAGGTGGCCTCAATAGCAAAGAACTCATTTCTGGTCTGCTGGAGTCTGGGTTCTGGGGGAAGGGAGGTATAGGAGGAAGAGGTGGGGGGAAGAAGAGAAAAAGGTGGGGGAAGAGGGAGAGAAGGGGGAAGAAGAAGGACGAAGACAAAGAAGACACAGGCAAGGATGAAAACAGGAGCTACTTACCATTCATTTCATTAAAAACCCTTATGGCTAAGCAAAAGACCCATTCTATAGACTATAAAACTGAGGCCACAAGGGAAAAGTAACCCATTCAACCAGCCTGTGGAAGAGTCGGAATTCAAGCCTAAGACTGAATTTGAACAGAGTATGGGCTCTCTTAGCAAACAGCCCTCCCAAAAGGGAAGGCTTCAAAAAAGGCTAGGTGTGTTTGCCAAGACCAACTCACGGTGGAGTGCCAGACGGAACGTGCCATGGGACATATCTCCTCCTGAACACAGTGTCTACATGCTTGTGTTGATCCTCGTGTGATTCCTAGCCAGAGTCTCCCTGGTTGAGATCTCCCATCTGTCATTCAAGACCTAAGCCCTCCCAGGTTTTGGGGAGCCCTGGTGTTTTTAGGCAGGCATGCCACTTGCTCTTATTAAATCAATCACACTGCATTTGGGAGAATGAAGAGAAACCATGGCAGCAGGGAAGACAGGGGACCAGAGCTTCTGAGACTGTCATCCCAGCATCCGAGATCTCTAAGATGCACACAGAAACTACAAGCAGCTCTTCATCATCCAGGGTAAGCACATGAGGTTATTCAGGAAAATACACACACAAGATAATCCAGGAAAATACAAAGTACCTCTTGAGTTTCCAGCCATTGCATTATCTTCCTCTAATCTTAGAGAAAGAATAACAGTTAGTGTTCAGATTTTTATAAGCTCATTATATTTTCCAAAAAGCGTCTAGCTACAGTCTCATACACACACACACACACATGTATGCATACATGCACACACACATATACACACATGCACATGCACCTACACACATACACACATGCACACACACATGCACGCATGCATGTACCCATGTTCGTATACACAAGCACACACATATACACACATGTACACACATAAGCGCACACACATGCACACACATGTGCACACATATACACATACATGCACCTACACACATACACATGCACACACACATGCACACATGCATGTACCCATGTTTGTACACACATGTACACACATATACACATGTGTACACACACATGCACACACACATACACACATGTGCATACACATGCATGCATGCACCCACATGCACACACACACGTGCATATACATCCACACACATGCACACACACGTGCAGATGCACACATGTGCACACATATGCACACATGCATACGCCCACGTGCATGCACACACACATACATATACACACACATACACACACACGCATGCACACACATGCACACGTGTACATACACACATTTGCTCATAGAAATCATAAAGGAGGGCAGGCAAGATGGGTATGGGGGTACAGGCACCCACTGCCTGAGCTTCATCCTAGAACTCACAGGTTGGGAACCAACACATACATACACATACATATAGACACACCTATACATTCACACACACACACACACACACACACACGCACGCACATGCACTCGTACTTTTGCTTTGAGGAGATAGCCCCACAAAACCCTTGCTTACTCTTTTGTACGGTCTTTGCTTGACTAGACGCCATGTTGACAGCTTCAGAGGGCAGGCCAACATACACTCCTCCGTAGTTTCTTTAAGAAAGAGATTGGATCAAGTTCAAGGGTGCTACAGAGAGAGAAGCATCAGAAAACCAAGCACGGCCACTCCAAACAATTATATGACCATGAAGACAACGCAGGACTTTTCAACGATTTTTGTTTTTCTATGCTAGAAGGAAGCTGTGAGACAATAGCTGTATTAAGTCAGTAAAATGCTTAAATATTTCGCTTGTGATGAGAAAGAAGTGAGCTAAGTCAGTCAAGTGATGAGAAGAGAAATGTGTGCAGGTGTCAGTCACCACTTATGATCAATTCAAAGATCCCTGTGAGGTTAGCACCGTAGGATATTCAGAAATCATTTCCTCGTAGGGAAAGACAGGTGGTACGTGGAAGAGAGCAGAGCGGAGTGGAGCAGAGTGAACCTAGTGAAGAGTAAGAGAAAGAAGTGGAGAGGTGAGGAGGGGAAGTCGCCTCAAGGACAGGAGGGGATGGCACAGAGCCACACACAGGGCAGAGCACAAGCTTGCTGGGCCAAAGCTGAGATTCCGAGGCTGGGCTGGGCTGCACCACCCTGCCACAATCCCCACTGATGGAACCTGTGCTCTGTCCCTGTGCTATCGTGGTTACATCCACATACTATGGCCAAAATCACTCACGTGACACCTGCCGTGGCAGCACACATACCTCCTCTTGTCGTCTTCGGTTATCGAGTCTTCTGATCTACAAAGGCCAAACACACCTGTGTGAGCTGCTCAGTTGCAAACCAAACACTTCATTCTCGGTCACGGGGAAATGGAGGCACCAGTGCCCCTGGCTCACATTCACTACCACCCTGCACCTCTACAGCACAGTCCTCTGGCTGGCTCTGACCACAGAGTAAAGACTGAGCAACTTTCTACATATCAAAATGGATAAACTTAGCAAATGCTAAAAAGCCCAATCGCCAAACCAAATAAAGAACAGGGGGCAGCTGAGACTGGAAAGGCCACAAAGTTGGATGTCAGAAAACTGACACTCACTCCACTCTCCCCCAGTGATTGATGTGACAAGTTGCCTGGATCTCCTCTGTAAGATAAGGGGTGAGCAGGCCACCCCTCAAACTCCTTCCTGCCCTCACTGTGGGCCCCTAGTGCCACCAGAGAAGCTCAACCAAGAATAGTAAGGCTTCTCTCATGAGAGTTAAAGCCAACTTGATTTCCCTTTGTTAAAAAACTGAGCCATGAATAAACATTCTGCTACAAAGAGCAGAAAAACATTCCAAAGAAAGTTCTTTGTGGTCTCTCTTCCTTAAAACACATAGCATCAGTGCTGGAGACATTGCTCAGTTGTTAAACAACTTGTGGTGCAAGCAGTAAGAACCCCAGAAGCCAGACGTGATGACTCATGCTTGTAATCCAGCACTTTGGAGGGCATAGGCAGGCCAACACTTGGGGGTCGCTGGCTGACCAGCTACACCATATTGCTAAGCCAAAGGCCAGTGACAGAGACAGCCTCTGTCTCAGAAAACAGAATGGACACCTCAGGTAAAACACCTGAGCTTGACCTCTGGTCTCTACATGCATGTGTGCATGTATACTCACACAAATATACACATACGTGTACATACATACAATGACGGCCTGGCATGTTTGCATCCTGGACTTGGTTCAATAAATAACATCTCAGGATTGATTTTGTACTGGTACTGCTATTACTTTTACTCAAGCAAACAAAATGGATACATCCTTTAAAACAGCACCCAAGTTTGACCGCAGACCTCTGGGTGCCTCTAACAGACTCTCTCCTTGTGCAAGAGGGTATGCACATTCCATAAAAAGTCCTCTGCCAAGCCGGGCAGTGGTGGCGCACGCCTTTAATCCCAGCACTTGGGAGGCAGAGGCAGGTGGATTTCTGAGTTCGAGGCCAGCCTGGTCTACAGAGTGAGTTCCAGGACAGCCAGGGCTACACAGAGAGACCGTGTCTCAAAAAAAAAAAAAAAAGAAAGAAAGAAAAAAGTCCTCTGCCAATCTCTAAGTGGATGCCATCCTGGGGCCCTGGTTAGCACACACGGGTTACTTTTCTTAGAGAAATGCAATACTCAATAGACAACATCGCAGTCATCCAGAAGGGGCAGCAATCAGAACAGACACCAAACACCTCCAACGCCCCTCATGGAATCTTCTGATTCTAGCGGCGGCCCTACCATGGTTTTACCCACTTACAATTTGAATCAGGTCCCACCATAGCTGTGCACACACTTGTGATCTCCCTCATTGCCAGCAGATTTGACAGTTTCCCGATGAATACTGTCCATGAGCACAGTGACACTGAGATCAGGTGTGACATCCATCCTGAGTTGTCATTTACTGAACTGAGCCCAGTAGTTACACACAAGTCAGTTATCAGTTTCACTCGCCCTTGCAGAAGAGTCAAATCCTCTGTAATCCAGGAGCATCAGAGTCACGCTGTATCAGACATGGTGTTGTGCACATTGCTGAGGCTTAATAAGATGATATTTACTACTTTAAGCTAAAATGGACTAATAAATCTGTAGCCCAGATGACAGGGAAACAGCGGTGAGAAGCTCAGTCATGATTATAACTGTGTGCTGTGGTTCCACGTGACTCACACTACCATGAAGGCTTCATTTGTGAAGCTGTCTGTAACTGGTAGGCTTAGACATGCATGAAGCTTCATGGCTTCTTTCCAACATTCAATGTCCAGGTGTGTCTTCTTAGCCATTCTTCTGCCTAACTCAATTCAAAGTTTAACTTTCCCAAACACAAGAAAACAGTAATACTTAAAAATATTTATTTTTAATTGTGTGTCTGTTCCATGTGCGCGCGCATGTGCATGCACATGCATGTGCATCTGTCTCTCTACCTGCCTGTCTGCCTGCTTGTCTGTCTGTCTGTCTGTCTGTGCACATGAGTATATGGCCTTTGCAGCCCAGAGGCATCAAACCCACCATAGCTGGAATTACAAGTAGCTGTGAGCTGCCCAATGTGAGTGTCCAATACAAGAGCAGTCTGCATCCTCAACTGCTGAGCCATCTTTTTGGCCCGTATTTTAAATCTATTATCTCTTATCAATCATCTAAAACTCAATCTGTGTTCTCAATATAAACAACCTTTCACACACAACTAGCAGAAAAGGACAGATAACATAGTCATCATACTGAGTAATTTAGTTTCAGATACAAATTTTCTAAAATCACCACGTATGACATCCAGTCTCAGGCTGGAAAGGGGGGTCTGTGTAAAATGCTTGCTGTGGGAATGTGAGGGCTAGAATTTGGACCATTAGCATTCGTATAAAAAGCCGAGCAGGTGTGCTACAATCCTAGAATTATGCAGAAACATGGAGCTTCCTAGGACAGTAGGGCTAGCTAGAATCAGTGAGCCTGTGTTCAGTGTGTAACCCTACCTCAATAAAATAGAGAGCAATCAAGAACTCTATCTGATGTCATCTTTGGGCCTACATACACACACACACACACACACACATGCACACACGCATGCACAATCCAGTCTTCTAAACCTTCAGCTAAGCTGGGAAGCCTGCTCGGTGTGTTTGCCTCTGTGTATAAGACTGCCACCTGACCCACTTTTCACAAATAATTATTCTTAATTCTCAGACAGGAGCCCTGGGCTTTAAAAATGGTCTCAGAGGGCTTGGGATGGATCTTGGTTGATAGAATGTTTGTCAAGGGCTGGAGAGATGGCTCAGTGCTTAAGAGCACTGACTGCTCTTCCAGAGGACCTGGGTTCAATTCCCAGCAACCACATGCAGCTCACAACTGTCTATAAGCCCAGTATCTGACAACCTCACATAGACATGCATGCAGGCAAACCACCAATGCACACAAAATAAAAATAAATTATTTTTAAAATGTCTAGTGTGCCCCAGGCCCAGGGTTCAATCTCCCAACCCACATAAACTGGGTGTGCTAGCACACATCTGAATCCTGGCACTCAGGAAAAGGGGGGATTAGGGGCTTAAGGTTCTCCTCGGCTATATAGTAAGCGTAAAGCCAGACTGGGATAGAAACCTTGTTTCAAAATTTAAAACACAACAAGTCATTGTCAATCAGTCTGTGATAGCCATTGTTAGTTGTCAACTTGTCTATATCTGGAATGAACTACAATTCAGAAATAGAAGGCACACCTGTGATCTAGATCTTGAAGCAGGGATATGTGGGCCTTTGATCCAGATCTCGAGATGGAAAGACGCACCTTTAATCTGGGCCAGCCCTTCTGCTGGAAGCCTATAGAAGGACATGGAAGAAGGGAACTGTTGCTCTTTGCCTGCTTGCCCTCACCTTGCTAGCACATCCATCCCTTCCTTGGCATTGGAGCCTACTTCTTGGGATCCTAGCATATACAGAAGAGCAGCTGAGACACTCAGCCTTGTGGGACTGAGCAACTACTGGATTCCTGGACTTTCCAGTCACAGCTGACCATTGTTGGATTAGCTGGACTGCAGTCTGTAATTCATTCCAATAAATTGTGTGTGTGTGTGTGTGTGTGTGTGTGTGTGTGTGTGTGTGTGTGTGTATGGGGGGGGGGGGCATAAGCTCTGCCTGTAACTCTAGAGAGCCCTGACTAATAGAGAGTCCCTCCTGTGTATCAGGGAAGGATGAGATACATCAGTACTCTTCCCCCCAACAGCTTTGAGTACAGAAATCAGTGCAGAGAGCTCTGGAGTTGAAACATGAAGATAGGCTCTCAAACACCATGTTCTGTAGACTTTTAGTCACAGAGAAAGAGGAAAAAGCCTACCTCCAGTGAGAGATCACGGTGGCGGCTCCCCAGAGGCAAAGCTACCTACATGCCAAGCTTGTGAAAGCACTGAGCATTAGCCTGCTTCCCAACTCAACTGGCTCATGAGGCTCTTCCTCCACCCTCTTGGCAATCCTTCACGGTAGATATTAGCTTCCCTTTAAAGATGCAAAGGGACAGAATTTAAACCCTTCTGTGTGATTCCAACACCTGCTTCCAGAAACAGTGAACCCTGATAATTTGGATTAGAGCCACACGCACATCCCCAGCCACGGCTCTGAGTTCTACCATCCCATTCAAGGAAAGAGGAGAGCAGGATGGAGAATCCTGGCTGGGCTGTACACACTTTAGAAGAAGCCTCTAGCTGCTGCTAGGGACCATTAATTAGCAAAGTTCTTCTATCGCTGTGCCATTCCTTTCCCCAGACTCAAGGGCTGTCTTGACTAGTAGTTACTCTAGTATCGTCTTGAAAACCAGGTCTATTGGAGAAGGGACTGAAGGAGCTGAGGGAGTTTGAATCCCCAGGGAGGCAGCAGCAGTGGCAACTGGCCTGCCCCCCCCCCCCCATACTCCTGGAGACTGATCCACCAACCAAAGAATACACATGGAGGGACCCACAGTGCTGGTCACATATGCGGCAGAGGAGGGTCTTGTTATCCATCAGGGGGAGGAGAGGCCCTTGGGCCTGAGGGTGTTAGATCCCCAGTAGAGGAGAATGCCAAGGAGGGAAGAGGAGTGTGGGTGGGTGGGT
This sequence comes from Rhynchomys soricoides, assembly GCA_019843965.1. Classification (NCBI taxonomy): domain Eukaryota; kingdom Metazoa; phylum Chordata; class Mammalia; order Rodentia; family Muridae; genus Rhynchomys; species Rhynchomys soricoides. The sequence continues at coordinate 2,556,756 of JADRCH010000033.1, forward strand.
GGGTGGGGGAACATCTCCATAGTGGCAGGGGGAGGGGGAGGAAATGGGGAGGTTCCAAAGGGGAGATCTGGAAAGGGGGAAACATTTGAAATGTAAATAAAGTAGGAAAAATAAAAAAAATAAATTAAAAAGAAAAAAGAAAACCAGGTCTAGACTGATACTGAATAGAAGCAGCTGGTTGTTCTGAATGGAATCTCCTTGGGAGAAAGAAAAGTCCAGGTCATCATTCAGCCGCCAGCAGAGACCCGACACTGCCCTGACAATGTGGAAGACAAGCACACCCTCCCTGGGGTGGAGTGGATCTCCCCAGCCACACAGGCCACTGAACAGGAAGAAGAAAGCTTTGGCAAGATGCACGTTCCTGGAAAGAGAAAGGCCTGGAGATGTGGAGCCCAAGGCCCAACAGGCCAATGTTACTTTAAGGTGACTTGGGTTTTAGGCCCCGGTTGAGAGTCTTATCCTTAGCATCCCTGTGCTCAAGGGTGGCCGGCCGTGGTGACTGGCTGTGGAAGAAGCAGGCGAGGAGATGCTGATTAAGTTCAGGGAGCAGGGCGGGGGAAAGTTTGGGTTTCCGAAAAGCTACCATGCTAGACTGCCCTGGAAAAGATCACTGGAATGTAACATTTTCCAAAAGAAGCCCAGCATATATACACACATACACATAAGCACACATGCAGACACAATTGGACTGTGTCATTTTCCAACAGAAGTCCTTCAAACATGCACACATACACATGAATGTATGCACATGTATGTGTAGACAAAAACACACACACAAGCAAATATGCATACAAATGCAAAACAACACATGCATACACAAGAAACACAAGTGCACACAGAAAGAAACATGTATACTTACACACAAACACATATGAACAAATGCATCTAGAAACATATGAGACACATACATGAAAATAAATACAAGTATATGCATACAAAGAAATACCTACATACACACAATAGGTGCAATGCACAAAAGCATAGGAATACATAAAAATAAATATGCATACACATATATATGCATGTATACATAAGCATATATGTGTACCTACACTCAAAAGTATACAGATATACAGACAAACACATCTGCACACAAGAACACATACACACATCTGTGCATACACATAAACAAATATACACACAAACATATCACGAATATACACACAAACACACACATAAAGATGTACAAGTGCACACACACGTGAAAGCACACACATATATATTCATGTACAGAAACACATATATGTACACACTAAAACACATGCATGTATATAAATGCATGTGCTGATGTATACATACTTCCACACATGTGCACAGATGCACACATACACGTTTGCAGTAAGCATACAATTTTAAATATACATGCACACACACACGCAAACATGCATGCACTTATACTCAAACACATGGACATATGCACATGAACACAGCTGTACGTGTGCACATTTCACAATTGCACACATGTGCTTAAACACAAATGTACATACACACAGAGGTGCACACACATGTAAATACATACACACACACATACACATAGCATACACACTCATACTCACACAAACATGTACACAAAGCACAAATGTAAATATATGCACACTCACACACACATAAACACATGCATACATGCAGATACCATATACACAAAACCATGCACACACAAATGTGCACACACACACACACATGAAAGCATGCACACAGAAAAATACACACAGATGCACAAACACTCACATACAAACATTGACAAATATTTACTGACATAAGCACATATAACATAAGCATACAAACACAACCATACACACATACACACTCATACACATTGGTGTGGAAAACTAACTTGCCTCTAGATCATTCCTTCATTCCTTGTAGGGGGAAGTGCACATTATCCGGCAGTGTTTCAAAACTAGAATGTTAAATTATTCTCAGCATTTGCTCAGCAACTTAGGAAGAAACTTGAAGTCTTCAGGGCTCTAACTTGTCTTCAAGTACAAGTTCGAATACTACCCTTACTCTGTGAGCAACAGAGCTGACTAACCTGTGCACCCTTGTAAGGAACCACGACACCATTGGCCCCTCCTATAGAACTCTGTAGTCTGAAGGATCCTGTCATTAACCTGCCTTTGTGATACATTTGCTAATATTTTCCTAGCTAAGGGTCAGAGAGAATGGTTGCAAAGTACTGAATGACCTGGATTCCCACCCGGAACATAGATGAGTTTGAAACAAAGGCCAAGTTTGTTAGCCCCATACACAGCACTGTAAGTGCCTGGAAACTTCTGTCAGGTATAGAAGTAATAGAAATCATTAGTTAATGATGCAGTGACAAGCTGGCTGGGCTGGGTCAGAATATCCACAGCCACGTAAGCTCCATTGAGCCCCTGAGCAGAGCTATGCCTCACTGGGGCTGCAATCCGTTCTCCCTCACGGCCACTACAGCTCCATGGGGAAGGTGGTGACTTTCATGTGGCTTGCAGCTGTGACTAATGGATTGTAAGATCATCCTCAGGGGCTGAGAGCAGAACACTGACTCACACATTCCCCCAGCTCTGTGAGAAAGGGAGCCACCTAGGGAAGAAGAGTCCAGATGTTTCTCCAAAACAGATAGCATTGTTGCTCTCTGCCAGAACTGTAACACACTGGGAAAAGCAGATAACAGGATGATTCTGCTGCCTATGGTCCCTCCTTGGAGAGGAGAGCCTACAGATTGAATTGTTCCAAGCTGGAAGAGATAAAGTAAAAATGAGATGAAGTCACAGCTCATGAACCAGAAAGAGAACCAGGAGGATCTTCTGCAGTCGATAATTGGCTTCGGGAGTTAACTGGTCCAGATAGCTCTGTGAACTCAGCTCACCCACAGTCTCCTCCTGTAGAAAAGGAACAGTGCCAGGTGCATGGTCTATATAATCTCAGTGCTCTTATGTAGAAGTAGAAGATGGATACAGGAAAGTCCCCTGCAGCAACCTAGCTAGCCTGGCATATGCAGAGAAACAAGAAATCCTGTCTCAAACACATGCCCACCTGCATATACATGAAAGCACACACATGCCTACCTGCATATACATGAAAGCACACACAAATGGTCAGTGGTGGCTCTCCTTTGTGCTGACTGGCCACTGATATATTACTTGGTATTGAGCGTGGACTTCATCTCTGTCTTGGAACTGAGCATGTGTGTTACATACTAAACTAACTTCTTGCTTTCTGCTCATGAGCTGCAAATGCTAACGAGGTCATTGATGTGCTGGATAGTGTGATGTGTTGTGGGGGTGTCAATAAGTTCAAAACACTGCAGAATAGAAGGTGGGGAAAACCAGGGGATTCACCTAACACAGAGGCAAACATGCTGGTAAGCCGTGGGCCATGCCTCGTGACACAAACTGCTCCTGGTACAGAGAAACAGTATTTGTCAGACCACAGGCTTTGACACAAAGCCAGGAGAATGTATGATTTTTTCTTCATTTATACACGGTCCTTTCTAGTTGAAATTTGAGTCCCTATCAGATGAAATGTACAATTTCCCAACATCCTTCTCTAAGATGAATCTGCCTCCTATACCACCCAACACTAAGTCAAATGCACATGGGCAAGGTGTCTCTGTGAAATCATGTTTTCAAGTCTTCATGAAGAACATCCATCACAGATATGTCTTGCAGGTACAATCTGACCTTCTGCCAGTTATCCGAGCAGTGAAATAAAATTCAGTGGTTTTTCATTTGGCCTTAGCTACTGTGATGGCTTTCACTTCATGGTCAGAGGGCCACTGAGGGATGAGGCCAGGTGGCAAATGCACTATTCCTGAAACTTATGACTATAAAAACTCAGAAAGCACCCAGTGCATGGATCGGCAGATTACAGCATCCTCTGCGGTTTCAGCCTAAGCCCAATTTCATTTTCTTTACAGGACTACACAAGCCACTCTGGGTATGGAGGACAACAGTTGCAAGGGAGGTCCTCTGCAGTTACTACCAACTCAGAGCCAGGAGCTGGGACTCTCTCAGAGGTCTAGTTCCTGCCTTTTGCTCCGGGCATTGTCACTTCAGCAAGTACACACAAGTGTGTGTGTGTGCGCGGGGACTCGGAGGCTCTTCTCCTGGGCATCCTCCAGCAGTGCTGAAGGCTTCCTTGAAGCAAGTTGGCCTCCCTTCACCAGGAGGCTGAATCTGACTTGGGTCTGGAGATGGAGATCAAGCATTGTGCCATTTCTATTGTGACCCTAATCAGGCTTCTGGTCCACAGATGGAGGGGGGGAGGTGTTGTTTTTTGGTTTTGTTGTTGTTGTTTGAGGTTGGGTTTGTTTGTTTGTTTTTTGTTTTGTTATGTCTTACCATAATTTGAGAGAGAGAGAGAGAGAGAGAGAGAGAGAGAGGGAGAGAAGGAGATACTTAGCATTTAGAAGGCTGTGCTTCTAATTAACCCATGGTGATGTGTTTATAAAAAGATAAAAATATAGAAGATATGTTCTATGGGGTGTGAGGAGGTGTGGGGGAAAGGGGTGCCTCAGCGGCCCCATGCTGAGGCATCCCTTCCCCCTGAGGGACCAGCTACAGGACAGACAGTATAGCATAGAATAGAGTTTATTCAGGGCATGGGCAGGGGGAGTTAAGAGGGTAGTAGAGGCAGAGAAAGGAAGAGAGAGAGAAGTAGAGGAGAAGAATAGAGGCTGGCCATGAGCACGTGGAGAGAGAGGGGGAAGGGAATGGGGAGAGAGGGGGAACAAGAAGGCAAGAGAAGAGAGGGAGGAGGGGGCAAGCAGCCCCTTTTATAGTGGGTCAGGCCTACCTGGCTGTTGCCAGGCAACTGTGGGGAAGAGTTTAGACAGAATGCTAACACCTGGGAACCTCTGGTGAACTAGCTGTCATCAAAGCTTGCTCCAGGTTACAGCATCTTGGCCGTTTCTTACCACTGTGAGGTCCATTAGTAAGCTTTCACACTGACCTAGGGGTTAAGTTCAACCCATTGTCAGCAGCTCCTCTGGGACAACACCACAGCCATCAATGACACACTCTCCTGTCTGTATGACACCATCCCTGAGCTTCCTGGATCCCCTCCCTTTGCTCATGTACTTATTCATTCACCTTAGTAACAGGCTCTGTTCTGTGGAGCCACCAAGTGACAAAGGAGAGATGGAGAGCAACCCCAGTATGCGCCTCCCTGCCTAGGGTAGAAGCTCATAGGCCTTAGTTTTGAGAGCCAAACAGTCTAAAGTGGTAGCATTAAATTCTAAATTTACCAGATCTGGATTCTGTTCATCTCATCAGCATTAATAGTTCTGGCCTACCTCTCTCCTATTTAGTTGTGTGTCCTAAGACTCCATTCCCACACGTGTTCTCCAGGCTTCACCAGTTAGGGTGACTCTGAAGCTCTGGTGATTATCCGGCAGTGTGAATTCCCGTGCGCTTGGCCCGTGGAGCCCACAGATCCATTCTTATTTTGGGAACTCAGCTCCTCCCACCTCTGTGGTTTTCTAGCTGATGTGGCATCTTTAAATCTAAGAACTATGAGTACATTTGAGCAGCTGCTGAGCACCTCAAGCAAGGCAAGCCCCACCAGGTGAGGGACCCAGGCAGACTTCCCATTAGTGGCTTCGTGGTGCTTAAAGCCCTCCAGAGAAGCAAAGCTGCTGGCTGGCAAAGTGGAGCAAGAAAACCAGATCTTCCTCGTTAATTTCACATGTTCTAGCTTAGGCCTGTCTAGCACTCTTGAGAGAGGATAAAAGAAATTGGAAAGGCTACAACAGCTGTCTCTTACCTAACCAGAGCCCAAAAGGCTACAAGACACCACTGTAGTGCCAAACTAAATCTAAAGCCTGCCCACACACTAAACACTGTTTGGGAACTCTTGTTTGTTTGTGGTGTTAGATTTAGGGGTTGGGGTTTTCATGCTACAGATTTAACACAGGGCTTTCCGGGACTTTCCACACTAAGTAGCATGTTTCCACTGGATATGCCACATTCCCAACTTAACACGGCTTAATGACTGTATACAACAAGCCCACCTCGATTTTTTCTCTCCCACAGATAGCTAAGCACAGAGTAAAGGGAGAAAGGAGAGATGACTAGAGTCTGGTAAGATGTACTTTTCTATGCAGAGATATCAGTAACCACCTATGTAAGGACTTATAAAGAATTGTTATTGCATTTTTATTTATGTGTGTGCATGTGCGCATATGCATGTCATGGTGTGCCCAGAAGGTCAGGGGACAACTTACAGGAATCAGTTCTCTCCCTTTACCATGTGGGTCCCAGGGAGCAGGCTCAGGTCCTCAGCTGTTGGGAGCCGCCTGAGCGCCCACATCCGCCATTACAAGATAGCGCCTACATCTGGCCGAGGACAAGTTGTAAACAGGCTAGTGCGCATGCACCTGGTAATTTTCCACCTCAGAGTCTCAGCCTCTCTCGTGGCGGCATCTGGCCTGGTGTGCGGGAGCCAATGGGGAAGCTCCATGTCCCAGGCAAGCGCTGTGACCCATATAAAGGGCAGGTATTCTATTGTTCTGGGTCTCCACTCGTGGCCAGCTTATGCTCTCCCTCTCAAGATGCATTAAAGCTGTTCCTGCAGAAGGATCCTATGTGTGCCGCGTCGTTCTTGCTGGCGAGACCGTAGCGCGGGACACTCAGCCATAGTGACCAGTGGACCTTCATCAGCGGGCCATTTCACCTGTCATCTTTAAGTAATTTTAAAGACCTAGAAAGGTGGATATTTGGAGCGCAGCACCTGTTGGCTGACTAACGATTCAAATTCAAGTTATCCATTATCCATCATGAATGTTTCAAACCAATGTAAGGAGAGGCCAGTTAGCAAGAGAAAGGGAGGAGCCAGGAGAAGGGACTGGAACCATGAGCTGCATTTGGTGTAATTCCACAGCTACACCCAGAACCCATCTGACCAAGAAGACTTAGCTCTCTGGTCTCAAGAACAGAAACACTAAGGGTTTGTCATGAGTTCTAAGGAGACATTACTTCATTCCAGAGTGGTACATCAACCAGTAAGCTAAAGAATAATGTTTTTGACACACTTGTCTTTCTCAGAGACACCAGGATTCTTCCTTGTATCAAGATTGCGTTTCATTTTTGGTCATCTCCACTGTTTGAAAACTATGTAGAATGTGGTTTAATATTTTTAAAATATTATAAATATTTTATTATATATTATAATATATATATAATATATACTATATTATATATATTATATATATATTATAAATATTTTATAAATATGAGTGACATATTGCTAATCATTTGATGAGGCGTGTCTAAAAAGTTCTAAACCACAGGGACCTTTCCAAAGGACCAGCCATTAACCATTAAGAAGCAAGTTTATAAAACACACAGAGAAGTTCACTGAAATGAGGTCTGGCTTTGTTAGCAAAGACTTAGCTTCTTTCACCAAAGATCAGGTTTTCAAGAAAAAAGATGTCTAGGTTAAAGCCACCCACTGATCTCCAAGACTGAGATCACAAACTGCCAGAACCCTAGGCACAATGTCAATGAGAATGTTTGCAAAAGCAGATATTACTGAAGGCAGACCGCTGTAACTAAAACCCCTCCTGCTTTCAACATCTTGGGATTATGGGTACATCCTCCGTTTACGGGTGAGACAAGATTCACTCAGCAGAGTTGGGTGCCTTTTAAAAAGAGAGAGAAAGAGACCAGAGAAGGGGAGTATTTGAGAACACCCAAGTACCAAGGCAGCCATCACATCTAAGATTATAGACGGTGCCTATCGATCCCACTTGCAGCTACTTCCTGTGAGCTTGCCAAAACCAGCATGAGGTTCTTCTTTGCCACCTCTGAGTCAATCATACATTGATCCAGAGGCTGCAGATAATTAGACACCTTTCTGCTTCATCCTTATCTTGTAGACTTTCCTAAGTGAACCAGATACTGAACGTCTCCTGAGCTATGAATAAGCCCTATTTGCTTTTAAGTCAGGTCTCTAGAAGACAGACCACTCCCAACTGGCCACAGCCTGCGGTTGCTCAGCAAACGGTGGGCTCTCCTCCACCCAGCTTTTCAATACTGTATTTTGTACGTGACCACTTTAAAATAACCATCTATACAACAAATTCTTTCAAATATTTTACACTATGATTTTCATCCTATCAACAACTAGCACATTGACAACAACAACAACAACAACCCTCATTCAACATTAATCCATCCAATATAAACTATAACCCGACCTGGTGACCCAAGCAGGTGATCCTGGCTACTCGAAAGAGAGGCTGAGGCTCAAGGATTACAAGTTCAAGTCCAGTCTGAGCTTCTCAAAACTAAAACTGAGAAGAGGGGTTGAGCTATAACTAAGCTTCCCTAGGGCATGTAAAGTCCTAGGTTCAATCGCCAGAAATGCCAATAGATACATATATAATATTCTGTGTGCGTGTATACGCATCATTTTTTTCATCACCAATAATATGTGGTAATCAACATATCTTCATCATTAAATTTTCTCAGCTTTGGGGTTGAGCAAACCACCCTAAATGACCAAAGCCTTTAAGGTTTAGAATCACAAAACCACGTCACATTCCAAAACAAATACTGACGGCAAACAGCTTGCCGCAGCAGCTGTTCCAATGAACGAGTTCTAATTCCTCCCAGTTTCTGCTTGCCTGAAACCTGGAAGGTTCTCACCTCCCCCCACTTCCTAGAACAAACGTATTTACGTGGCAAAACCAGAATACGCTTTTTACTTACTCCTCAAGAAAGAAAATGTTCTAAATAGAAGCTCTTCTTACAGAGATGCTCTGAGAAGCAGAAAAACAACCCACTGCCTGCGCCTGCCCCATCCATGTCAGGGTGCCACCCAGGAGGCTCAGTTTGGAAACAGTACACAATTAATCCGGAAGCCACCAGATTCAGCGGTCCATTCTCCTGTCTATATTTTATTTTTCATGATAATCCTTTGAAATACGTTTTTCTTTCGTTGCGGGGGAGGTTTTTTGGGGTGATGTTTGTTCCTGTTTGTGTTAGACAAAGTCTCACATGGTAGCCCAGGCTAGCCTCAAACTCTGCCTCCACTACTTCTGGAGCATTGAGGTGAAGGCGCGAACCATCACCCAGCTGGAACAGGCTTATTAATTAACAATATATTTGCTTCCAAATCATATTTGCATTATAAAATACTTCTCCACGTGTAAACCTAATCATTTCACTTCTTTTAGAATTTTTTTTAACAGTGCCCTTAGCTCCTCAGAGCAGTGCTGTGGTTTGAATCTGAAATTGTCCACCCACAGGCTGGGATTTTGAACGCCCCGCCCCGCCCCGCCCCGCCCCGCCCCGCCCCGCCCCGCAACTTCTGGAGGCCGTGGAAACCTTAGGAGGTAAGGCTAGCTGCAAGGAATCAGGTCCCTGATTCCTAGCTGCAAGGAATTCAGGCCATGGGGGCCTGAAGCTCATGTGCCACCTAGTGTTTGGTCAACTTGACCCAAGCTAGAGTCATTTGAGAAGTGGGACCCTCAATTGAGAATAGGTGGCCAATGGGCAAGCCTGTGGGGGCATTTTCTTGACTCATAATTGATGCAGGAGTTCCCACCCACTGTGGGAGGAGCAACCTCCTAGCCCCACCCACCCACAGAGCACGTGGTCCTAGATGGTATAAGAAAGCAGGATGAGGACGCAATGAGGACATTGCTTCGGTTGTTGCCTTGAGTTCTTGCCTCCAGGTTCATGCCTTGACTTCCTGCTCAGACTTCTCTCAGTGATGGGGTGTGACCAGAGAGCTGTAAGCTGACATGCCCTTTCTCCCTGAGTAGCTTTCGGTCATGGTGTTTTATCACAGCAACAGAAACCCATCAAGTCCCAGAGATCAGCACACCCATCACTGATTTTTAAGTGTTCCCACAACACTGGTGACATGACCCCATTGCTGCTCTGTGGGGCTTGGATCATGAAACTACTTCACCTGTGACATTTTGGAATAAAAATCCCACCCCCCAAGGGAGAAAACAATGCTCTCCTTGATCTTACCTAGAACATTCGGTCTGTTTTGCCTTCTCCCACCACATTCCCCCCTCCCATCTGTCCCATGCATCAGCCCGCTGGGCTTCCCTTCCTTTCCTCCCTGGTTTGTCTTACAAGCAGACATTAGCTGGGCACCACTGGCCGCTGTCCACCCCCCACCCCTGCTCTGCTTCCTTTCCCCTTCTCCATTCCTACTCCCTGGGTCCTAGCTATGGAAAACCCAATCACGACAAGCAATGAGATCTACAGCTTCCACTCACAGCCAGGCCTTCCTCATGCTGCCGCACCTTCTGCCCTCAGGAATTCACCACAGAGCCTCCAACAAATGTCTTCAACAGTCTTTAAGCCATCAGTAATTATGGCTACCATTCACCAGGGCAATGCCCGTGAGCCATGTGATACCTCCCAACCTCTTTTCTTCCTAGAAGTTTCTACACAAACTAAATACACAAGCCAAACATCTGCTGATAATAAGTAAGTGTACTTAAAAACAGTATTTGATATGCATATAACTTTGGTATTTATTAAAGGTGAATAGAAACGCTTATACTTCTGAGGAGGATATGGTTTTACATTTTTTCATAATGAATTTAATCTTGGCTGATATTTGATATTGCAGAACATAAAATATTAGTCAGGATTCTGTATAATGACAGAACTTACAGGCAGAACTTATTAATACATATAATTAACACACATATGTGTGTATATACATATATATCTAAATATATATGTATATATATTTACATATATATCTAAATATATATGCATATACACACATATGTGTGTGTATGTGTATATATATATATATATGGCTATGAACAAAAAGTCCAAAGTTATTCAGTCCATGAAGCTGGACGTCTCAGCCAGTCTTGAGTAGACACTGGAATCCTAAAGAAGTAGGCTCCAATGCCAGTGAAGGGATGGATGTGCTAGCAAGGTGAAAGCAAGCAGGCAGAGAGCAACAGTTCCCTTCTTCCATGTCCTTCTATAGTATAGGCTTCCAGCAGAAGGGCTGGCCCAGATTAGAGGTGAGTGTTCTCAGCTCAAATGATGTGGATTAAAGGTGTGTCTTCCCACCTCAAGATCCAAATTAAAAGCATGTGTTTTCTCGGCTCAAAAGAAGGCATGTCTTCCTGCCTCAAAGATCCAGATTAGAAGTGAATCTTCACACTTCAAATTAAGCAAAGATTCCTCACAGTTGTGACCTCCATTTTTGGGATTTAGTTAATTTCAGATGCAGTCAAGTTACAACCACAAATAGCTATCACACAAAACAACTTTAATGTGTGTCCATGGGTACCGGTGCACTTGCCCATGGGTGCACATAAAGAAACCAGGGATTGGCATTAAGATGTCAATCTTCAAGCACGGGGACCAGAGTTTGAATCCCCAGCACCCATGTAAAAACCTAGCCATGGTTCTAAGACCCCAGCACCGGCAAGTGGGGACAGGCAGAGCCTGAGAGTTTGCCAGCCTAACACAACAGTGACAGACACTGTCGCAAGGCACCTGAGATCCTGCTCTGACATCTATGTGTAAACACAGGTGTGTATACCTGCACACTTGTGCATGCACACACACACACACACACAAGGCACAAAACACAAATCAAGATTGGATATTCACAATTTCCTTTTTAAAAATTGCTTGTCAATGTGTTTTTCTGGATATTTTCCTCTACATTCATCACCTTTTATGGCAACAAAATAGCTTTGTCAAAGAAAAAAAAAGAATCTTAATGAAATGTCACTCAAGTTTTAAGTGAAAGAAGTATTTGAATTATCTTGTTTAAATCTGAAGGCTATGATTTTTCTTGCTTTGTTTTCAAAGACAAACGTTAAATTTGAGTTAACTTATTGAATAATGGCTTCTCTGATACATATTCATAGTCTCACAAATAATGCTTTAAAAGTCAAAATTCTAAAGATTCTTACACAGGGAATAGAAGATGGATATTTTCAAAATATATCATATACATATAAAATATATACATATAAAATATATATAAAATATATACATATAAAAGTATAAAGGTATGTATAAGGAAACATGATATGAAATTAATATGTGCATTAATAAACACACTATACATAAACTGTGTAACATATGTAGATATAATAGATAAATAGAGATATTGTTGTTGTTGTTTTGCTTTGTTTTGTTTTGTTTTTCAAGTCAGGGTTTCTCTGCATGACCCTAGCTGTCCTGGAACTCACTCTGTAGACCAGGATAGCCTTGAACAGGAGCCTCCTGCCTCCTCCTGAGTGCTGGGATTAAAGGTGTGTTTCACCTCCACCTTGCTTTAATCAATATTTTTAAAATATGAAAAGTGACAGCTATCGAGAGAAATTTGAGTCTAACATTTAAAACTGCCCCTTTTTCCACACCATCACATTTCATTTGGGAAACCACCCACAGCCTTAGCCACGTGGCTAGATGAGGCTATATGATTGGTCCCCACATCAAGCATGTGACCTGGCCCTGGCCAATGAGAATTCCGCATTCTCCTGCTCTTCCCACACACACACACACCTTCCTCCCCGCCCCATTCAGAACCAGCATAGTGTCCTCACTGTGGGAGAGGGGAGTCCTCACTGTGGGAGAGGGGACCTTGCTGGGGTCTCTGATGAAGCCAAAGCAAAGCAGACTGTTCCCAAGGTGGCTAAGCTCATAGGCACTGAGTGGCCACCTCCACCATGGTCTTGGAAAGTTGTCTGCAACAGGTGAGCTGGGAAGAGCTGCTTCCTGGGTCTGACCACCTGCATCCAGCTGTGACTGGAGCCAAACCGCTGGGGCCTTTCCACCAATACCGCCAAAGGATTCCTTTGTTTGTTTGTTCATTTGTTTGTGTCAAAATGAACAAAGTTTGGTTCGCCAACCAAAGTACCCCTACACAACCTACTGGTGCCAAGAAGCTCAGAAAATTCGCTGAAATTAAAAGAAAAAAAATACGTTTGATATTTGCAAAGATTGTGTGAATCAGCCAAATGAATTACATACAAATACGTTTTCTCTGTCACTGCACCATGATTTATGGGGGGGGAGGGGAGCCGTTATAGAGCTTACGTCCATATGCAGGTCTGCTTCAGGGAGATTAACTCTCTAGATGCCCTTCACCCAGGCTGTCACATTTCAGAAGTTTGTGTTTTAATCCCTCAAACCTGTCTTAGGGTCTGTTTCTATCAATTACTCTACCTCAGCATAGACAACCTCCAGCTTCCATCCAAAGCCACGCAGGACCACAATTAGGCAGAAATGCTAACAAAAACTGTGTCTGTTTCACTGCTTCTGGTTGTCAGATCACAGCTGATTTCTTAGTAATAATAATAATAATAATAATAATAATAATAATAATAATAATGATATTTTTAGCTGGGCAGTAGTAGCGCTGGACTTTAATCCCAGCACTTAGGAGGCAGAGGCAGTTGGATCTCTTGAGGCTACACAGAGAAACCCTTTCTCAGAAAAACCAAGATGATGATGATGATGATGATATTCTGTGGTTTTCAACTTTTCCTGATCTTTCTGCTTTTTTGCTTTTGTTTTGGTGGTACCAGGACCGAAGCTTCATACATGCGAGGAACCATTTTACCAGGAGGCTACAGCTTCAACCTGTTCTTTACTTTTTTGTTTGTTTGCTTTTTTTTTGGTTTTATTGAGGCTGGCTCTCACTAACTTCCCCAGGCTGGCCTTGAACTTGCCATCTCTCTGCCTCACCCACTCAAGTAGCTGGGATTACAGGCCTGAAAACATCCGTTCTGACATACTCGACTCTAATTGTCTAGATTCTAGAGTAGAAATGCGGATTTTTAAAGCATTTCTCCTTTCAGTTTGACTTGGTTTTTACTCACTGCACACAGCTGCAACCTCCAACCCCAGGAAGGCATGTGGTGATGGCCACAGCCAGCTCATCCTCCTCCTTTTCCTTCTAACCTCTTCCGAGCCTCCACCATCCCCATCCTTAGCTCAGGTCAGAGACTGTGGCATACTCCTCCTGGTCTCTTCTCTTCTCTTCCTTCCCCATTGCAGCCTGGTTATGTGAGCCCCCATTGCAGCCTGGTTATGCGAGCCCTCCCCTTCCCAGGCCCCCACTTGGTGGTCTCCCTCTGCGGCTCCAGCCCTGAGGATCAAACTCGGGTCATCAGGTTTGCCTGCAAGCACCTTTAGCCGCTGAGCCATCTTGTTGGCCCACACAACCCCAGGAGTTAGCACCCCAGACACATTCTTTAATTCCTCCAACTTAATGTGTTCAATAGCTCTTGAAAAGCAGAGCCCTTCACACACTGGCCCCATCTTTACCCCCCCCGGGGGGGGCAGGAGGCTCCAGGACAGTCCAGGAGACGGCCAGGCTCTGTAACCCTGTGGCCTCCGTTCATGCTCTTCCCTCTGCACAGACACCGTCTTCTTCCCTCTTCTCTACATGAACTCTTGCTCCCCCATGAGTCTCTAGCCCAACACACATCCCACTACTTTTAGGAAGAGTCCTTACCACCAGTAGCCATTGCATGATGGATTCTTGCACACAGAAAAAGGCAACTAAGTAAGAAAAGCTGTAAGAACCGCATGCATCCCCCAAAGCCAGACATCCAGAATATTTTCCATTTGACACTCCTTTATGCCTAAGAGATTGTCACATGAGCCCAGGTATGTCTGTACATAAAACAGGGATACAAACATTTACTAATAATAAAGCTTGAAGAAGTTTATTTTTAAAGTTCATCGACTTTTTCCACATGTTAAAGATGAAAGAAATTGGTTCACTCATGAGATAGGAGAGCTTGCTCATTTTTTACCTAAGGAGCCAAATCTTGGGCTAGCCAGATGGCTCAGTGGGTTAAGGTACTTGTAGATAAACCCGATGACCTGAGTTTGATCCTCAGGGCTGTCATGGTACAAGGAGAAAACAAGCTACTACAAGTTGTCCTCTGACTGGCACTTGTATGTCATCATGTGTGTGTATACACATGCACGAACACACACACACAATGCACACGCACAAATTAACATAATAAAAACTTTTTAAAAATAACCTACATTTTGGCTAGATATCTGATACTGCAGGATATCCAGCAGCCTCAACAGTTTTCAGCTTAAAGTATTTTATAATAACAAACGCCACTTAAGATGGCCACTTCATTTAATACACAGTGTACAAGGGCAGAAGTGTGTTCAGAGCCATTTCAGAAACCACTGGAAACTCAAGCATTACACCAGGAATTTGAAGCAAGTGATTACTGCTTTTGTGCCCAAAACTGTCACTTGAAATGGCTATTTAATTCCCCCAAAAACTTTTCAACACTCTAGTCTTCTCTGAATTCTTCTTTGTGACTTAAAAAAAAAAAAGTCTTATTCTATTTTTAATACTGCAGCACTGACGGCCTTCAGATTCCCCTCCTCCCCCTTCAGCCTGACAGCCACACAAGCTGTACAAAAAGCTTGGCTTCCCTGTAAGGTCCAGCCCTGTCCTTGTACAGGATCCCTCCCCCTAACCCCTCCCCCAACCATGATACAAAACAAAGGCATGCCCATTCCCCACCCAATCTAAGTGGACCCCTTTGGGTTCAACCCACGTTCTTCCCAGAAAGCCTCACCAAATAAGTGCCAAATGTTTTCATGCTCTCTTGGCACTGTGTGGCCCTTTCATCTAACTAACAGGAGGGGGGGAAGGGGGACAGGAAGGGTTAATCCCAACCTCCACAGTTCCGGTTTGAATGTGAAGTCTGAAACGTCCCCTACAGGTCCAAAGGTTTGCACATGTTGTCCCTAACTGGTGATGCTGTGTGGGAAGGTTCAGGAGCTTTCAGGAGGTATAGCCTCGCTGGAGGAAGCACCGGTCTGGGGGGTGCGCCCCTCCCCCACTTCCTGTTCTCTCTGCTTCCTGTGTGCTGATACAATGTGATCAGGCAGGTTGGCCGAGTCTTCCCTTTCTCCCATACATTGTTTTATCGGGGTATTTTATCACAGCAACAGAAATCAAAACTACCACGGTGCGGTGACTAGAAACCCCTGAGACCATGGGCTCCTAGACAGGCCTTATTAGATCTAGTTTACTGACAGAATGCAGAGGAATGTCATGGAGACATGGATGACATCCCTGAGCATAGAAAACCTCCTGTAGACATGCCTGCTTAGGAAGTTCTCAGTCTACAGTTCAGTTTAACACAGGTTATAGGGAAGGATGTCCTGATCCAGTTTCCATGGCTATTACAAAACACCTGAGACAGGGGAACCAGCAAAGGATAAAGGTATATTTGCGTTGTGGTTCTGGAGGCTGTGAGGACCAATGCGGTACACGCTCAGCATCTGCTGGGGGCCTTCATGCTGTCTCAGCATGCGGCAGAGGACACGAGCAAACACACTTGGTTGGTCTCTCTTCCCCTTCTTAGGAATCCGCTCATGCCATCTTGGGGGCTCTGCCATCATGACCCCATGAACCCTAATTACCTCTAAAAAGCTCAAAGTATCAACAGAGGGGTCTGAGAGTTGACTTTCCAACACATGACCTCCAGGAAGACCCCCTCATGCTGCAGAAAATGGTGGCGCCATTCCCCTGAGGAATATCTAGTTATTGCCAGGGAAACAAGTAAGCATTCACTTAAGGAAAGGCAAGGCTCCAGCTTCCTCCCTGGATAGCTCTGAGACGCAGCAGGATCCCAGGCGCCACCTGTCAGGCTCCCTGGTCACCACTGTTGCTAACCCAAGTCTCTGCACAGGTTGGGGTGAAAAGACAAACATTCTTATTAACATTGTAAGTGAGCATGTCAGGGTAACTGAAGGGCTAACGTGAAAAGTTGCAAATGGTAACATCCTTCAAAGAGTACCTTAGCTGTCAATCAAATGGTAACATTTACAGGTGCACAGCACAGAAAGTATCCTGTGTCTTGTCAGCCACGCCTAGACTCCCAAAGGTCAGAACCTCGAAAAACAGCTTTTCTCGGATTCTCTGAGACAGGTTATAATACCAAAATGTCAAGTACTTACGCATCTTTAACAGCTCCTGTCGGACCTGGAAGGAAAAGAAAAACATTTGTATTGGTGTGATAGTCCTTGGAAAAACTAAACCCAAAACCTAAATGGATTGAAAATTCTTAAACGGAGTGTGTGTGTGTATGTGTATTTTCTCTTGAGTCTAGCCCCTTCCCTTCCCACCCACAGACCAAACAAAGCCCAAAGCTCTTCACAGATCTGTACCCTGTGCCCACCTCTAACTGAAAGACTCGGAGCTTGGCTCCTACCCTTATTAGCTAAGACAAGGGCAAAAGATTATCCTTCTCAAAGGAAATGAAAATGGCCACAGCATTCCAGAGGAAGGAGGGAAGGATGCTCTCACAAGGTTGAGTAAATACTAAATACTACGGGGAAGACACAGAATGCCCTGTGGCTCTACCCAGCCAAAAGCAAGTTCGGTTTCCTCCATAAAGTAAGTGTGTGTGTAGGCAGGCAAGCAAGCAGGCAGGTAGACAACAGGCAGAGACAGACACTTTGGAATTTAAAATCCTTTACATCATCCTAAAATTAAATACATAAAGCACCCTAAAATTAAATTATAAAACAAAAAAACAACCAGCGAGAGGATATTTTGATAGCATAAATAAGTAATAAACAATCAGTGCCTCAAAAATGAGCAATTTTCAGAGTTGAAACAAGCAGAGGATCTAGAAGAAAGACCAGAAAGTAATAATATTCTCTTTAGTTTCATTCACGGGAAGCAGGAGAGAGAGTGGATTCGTGTTTCTTGGATGGTGGGAGACGGGTATATGCAGGTGTGAGAAACTTTGATTTTCAGAGTCTTATACAGAAAACACATCTTGAGTCCACAGTTGCTGAAGAGCACATGGACTAATCATGGACAGGGCATCCCAAAGCTGAGTGCTGCATCCCAGGGATGGTGCAGTAGGCTCGGCACCGAACCGGAAGGCAGCACTGTCTCCAGTGGAGTCCTCTCTCCAATTTTTGTCTAACAGTCACCATCATTACCCTCCAGTGTCTAGTGAATGCGGGCACCCTGCGCCGACATAGGAGACTTGGAAGGTAAAGCTTAGTAGCGGAGTTCTTTTAAAAACTGCCTCGTGTTGTGTAATTGGCCCTCACTTCAATCAGCCATCAGAAGTCTCAATCCACTTCACCCTGATTGCCCCAGGCTCTGGGTACCATTAGAGCCTCTCCCTGCTGGGCTCACTGCGGGTGCACATCCCAGCAGGCTCAGCGGGACTGGGTGGTGTCACCTTTCCAAAGTCTTTCTCTAAGATAGCTATGCCTTAATGGAAAGACCCATCTCCTGTGTGTGTGTGTGTGTGTGTGTGTGTGTGTGTGTGTGTCTGTGTGTCTGTGTGTGTGTGTGTGTTTAGTAGCTGTGGCTGGGGAGAGGGGAGGACCCACACTTCACTTCACCCCATGCAGGCAGGGCTGTAGGGCAAACACACCTCATTTTCAGAAGAGAAAGGAATCGCCATTGAGAAACCAGACAACATGGTTGGTCAGCTAACAACTAGGTTACAGAGACTTTGACTCCTACATACCTGCTTCTTTTGGAGTTTGGGGGTTTTTGTTTTTTGTTTTTTGTTTTTCCCCTTAAGATAACTGTGTAATGTTTGAAAATCTGTGGCAAAAGGATCAGAGTACATACGTACATAAATGTGAAATTTAAAACCGCTTTATCCCCAAAAGGGGTCAGATCATAAAATGATTGTGTGTGTGTGTGTGTGTGTGTGTGTGGCTGCCCTCCTTGTAGCATCTTAACCATGTTTTGTTTAACTACAATAAACGATATCAAGATTTTTAATCCAATTTATATAAAAAATGCTTTGACTAGAATTATTCAGAGAGTGCCCCCCCCCCAAAAAATGAAGACCCCATTTGCTTCAAACTGTATAAATCTGGTTTATAATTTATTTGACAAATATCTAGCGAGGTGCGTTAACTTCTCCATGGGCTCCAGGGACACATCATGTATCCCTGCTAAAACAAACAACAGCAACAACAACCCTTCATTTTCTGACAGACTGCCTCTTCCCTGTTTAAGCAGGCATGTGTGAGTTCATCTTATGGACCTTAAAAGACACAAGAGATGGAGGAGGAGGCTGGAGAGTCGGCTTCGCGGTTAAGATCACTTGCTGCTCTTGTAGAGGACCCAGTTCCCAGTCCACATCCACTCGATGGCTCACAAACATCCATAACTTCAGTTCCTGGAGAGCCCATACCTTCTTGTGACCTTAGATGGCACTGGGTAAGCACGGTGAGAACACACACACACACAAAATAAAATAATCTTTAAAATTGTTTTTTAAAGAAGTGGAGGGAAGATAGCTGTCTTATATGGGAAGGAAACCGTAAGTGCTGTAACTATAGAAGCGGCCTGTTTCTTTCTGAAGGCAGCTGCCTTTAAGACTTAAACTTGCTGTGAGATGCTCCCATGAGTTCACCAGAATTGCCTTAACCTCCCACTTTAC
This sequence comes from Rhynchomys soricoides, assembly GCA_019843965.1. Lineage (NCBI taxonomy): Eukaryota > Metazoa > Chordata > Mammalia > Rodentia > Muridae > Rhynchomys > Rhynchomys soricoides. The sequence continues at coordinate 2,576,167 of JADRCH010000033.1, forward strand.
AGGGACAATTTCATTACTGTATCCATGAGTTCTTGAAATCAAAAGTCTGTCACATAAAAATGCACTGCAAACTCAATCGAACCAAAGACAGACAGGCAGGCAGACAGACAGACAGAAATCTGCTATTGGATGCCAATTAGCTTGGTCTTTTCCCTTGGTTCTTAAAACCCTTGGGATTTCTGTGTGGCGGCAAGGGCACTTCTTACTAGATTTAGGGCCCAACCAGACCATGTAGCATCATCTGCTTGCCATGAAAACTTCACTTGGCTGTCTCTATAGTAGTTCTGTCTTTTAACCACGTGAGTCCTAGGTATTCAGAACTGACTCCAACAATCTGTATTCTGACCTCCACAAGCACACCAAGGTGTACACACACACACACACACACACACACACACACACACGCACACGGGGGGGGGGGTACACAGCTTTGTGTTAGATCACATGCCTAGCATGAATGAGGGCCTGGTTCAATTACCACCACCACTAAATTAATTTGTTGATTAATTACTCCACTTTAAAAAAGAAACTCATGATGCCTTAGTTAGGGTCTCCATTGCTGTGAAAAGACACTACAACCAAGGCCACTCTTATATGGGATAACATTTAATTGGGGCTGGCTTACAGTTTCAGAGGTTCAGTCCATTATCATCATGGCAGGAAGCATGGCAGCATCCAGGCAGACATAGTGCTGGCGGAGCTGAGGGTTCTACATCTTGATCTGACAGCAGCCAGGAGAAACTGACTCTTCCACAGTGGGTGGAGCTTCAAAGCCCATCCCCACCATGACACACTTCCTCCAACAAGGCCACACCTCCTAACAGTGCCATGCCCTGTGGGCCAAGTATATTGAAACCACCACACATAGGAAAATTCATATTTGGGAAGAGTACATTCTTGGTGACATGTCTCACATTCCAGGAACACAAACAAACCCACCCAGCCAGTTAGATGCAAAACACCACCTTAGCCTGGTAGCATCTATGGTAGCTGGAAGAAAGTGCATATATCTTGGTTCCAACAGGCAGATGCTCCTCCATACAGAGTGAGTATGAAGAATGAGTCAAGCTGCCCAGAACGTTCTTAGAAGTGTTCAAATTCACACACCGGTTAATATGAGAAGTTACACACACTAGCCAAGAGAATGCTTATCTTCCCTCACACTCTACTACGGAGCACTGGGCAGCAAAACCAGAACATATGCATGCCAGGCAGGAGTGCTGCCAATGAACATCACCACAATCAAGAGGTCTACCTCTGAGCCACCCCCAGCCCAAGAGATCTACCTCTGAGCCACCCCCAGCCCAAGAGGTCTACCTCTGAGCCAC
>JADRCH010000033.1:2577504-2629671 GCA_019843965.1 Rhynchomys soricoides
CCCAGCCCAAGAGGGCTACCTCTGAGCCACCCCCAGCCCAAGAGGTCTCTCAGCCATCCTCAGCCCAAGAGGTCTACCTCTCAGCCATCCTTAGCCCAAGAGGTCTACCTCTGAGCCATGCCCAGCCCCTTATGCTTCTAAAAGAATAGCATGCATTTTCACATTAGGAAAAAACTCTAGTGCAGCTTCACAAGACACTCTTCTTCAAGTATAAGCAATCAGAAAGCTAAATCGCTTTGGTGCTTATGGGAACCGATAAAGACATGCAGAATGTCTCACTCTGTTTTCCAAAAGAAAAATCCTGCTGAGAACAGTGTAAACACGCAGAGGAAAACAAGCAGTCCTCTTTCATTTGAACGCGTCACACTGGCTCCTCTGACCAGTCAGGCTACTAAACCTAGATCACACTCTCAATTTGGTCAAAAGAAGGAAAACAACAGCCCGTTAGTTCAAATGATGTTTTGGGGTTTTTTTTTTGTTTTTTTTTTTAAAGCCAGAAAAAAACAATACGGATTCATAAGTTGTATTTCTTCCAGTAACGCAGAGAAAAATTTCAGGTCAATGTGTCCCAGAAATAGACAATTATGTCGATGAGTTTAATGCTCTCACAGAAAAACTCCTTGACTCTGGGTTCTTAAATGGTTTATCTTTAGAGGTTAAAAAGGAAAAACAAAAAGAAACCAAGGCTGGGGCTTGGGGGGGGGGGGTTGTGGAGGGGGCCTCCATGGGTGAGAACACTTGCCGAAGACAGACCCATGTGTACCTGAGTTCCAGTCCCCAGCAGCACATGGAAGCTGGGCATGATCACACACAACTCCAAACTCAGCTCTGGGGGCTGGAGACAGGAGGCAGCTTGCTGGATAGCCAGTCTAACTCGGACAACAAGGCGAGCTTCAGATTCAGGCAGAGGCTCACTCGAATAAGGTAGAGAATGATGGAGTGGGATGCTTGGTGCCTTCCTCTGCCTCCAGGCACCACACACACACACACACACACACACACACGTATACACACATTACACACACTCATACACACACCACACATCACATACATACCACATACACTATACACATACATACAGCACACACACACATACATACACACACCACACAGAGAGACACACACATACACCACACACATACCACCCCCCCCCACACACACACACACATCGAAGGCAGCCATTCAGCTGCTGTGACATAACCTTATCCATGGCCCTCATCGTGGAATGGACTGACTCTGCATGGCACCCTCAGGAGCCTCTCGGGTGGTCATAGTGTCAGCTCCAAGGACAGAGAAAAAATAACAGCAATGATGTTCTTGCCTATCTGAGACCACGGAGGTAACCAGCCCCTCTCCATTCTTGGCATTTCTGGTGTGTGTTTCTGGCAGACCCCTCAGCCCTCCGAGCTGATTCTCACAGTGGGCAGCACCCTCCTCGCTGCTTCCCAACCCAAACGGCACCTGCTGGGGGCTCCCTCCTTCTCCCTCCTCCCCTGTACCCCTCCTCCTCCCTTCAGCCTTGGCCTCCACCCTGGCCTTGGCCCGGGAACTCATGGCACTTCAAAGGCTCTGTTCCCACATCTTGGAATCTTGACCCTTGCACACTTTCTGTGGCTCACCTCCCTTGGATGCCATTGTAAGTGCGGGACACTAACAGTGCAAATGCTGTCAGCACTCCCAGTGGGGAAGGCGCTCTTTTCTACAGAGTAGAAAGATCTGGTTATTGCTTCCCCATGTTAGAGGTGAGGAAACCATATCACAGACAGGTTAAGCAGGTTGACCAAGGTCACAACAGACAGATGGGGAAAGCAGGGCTCCTTTGGGCTCCAAAGCCCACATTCTCGGTGCTGTGATGCCTCTCCATCTCCTCACACACACCCCAACCCCTCCTACTTCTGTCTGATCTCAGAATACAAGGGAAGCAGCTGAGCCAGGCTTCTCACTACCTATCCCTGTCCCAAGGCCACTTCTGTCTCCAGAACACCATAGGACACTAGAGATGCCCTCCAGCTAAAGGTGGCACTCAGCAGTAAACCTCTTGCCTAGCACAGATGAAGCCCTGGGTTTGATTTCTGGGCCCCTACACCCTTAAAAAGTCAAGAGACAAAAACTGCCCTTCCAAGTTCTATTTATTCACGTTTTACAGATTCTTCAAACCCAGTCAGGTCCCACTTCTTGCGAGCGGGCTTTCCTGACTGTTCACGGTTTCAGTTCATTGTCTCAATTACTTCTTCAGGCACAGTGTGCTCACACAATTTAAAACTTCATTTTCATTCTTATTTGTTTCTCAAACATATTTACTCAAATAAGTATTTTTAGAAAGCTAAAAAAAAAAAAAAAATCCCAGTAAAAGTTTTGAGATTGAAAGCCTGAGCAGAGAACTGTATAAGCACAGGACCCTGGATTTGAATCCCCAGGATCCATGTGAATGCCAGACACAGCAGCTCATGCCTGTAACCCCAGTTTTTATTAGGGAGCAGAGCCAGGAGGTTCTCAGAAGCCAATCTAGTTCAAACCTGAGCCCCAAGATCAGTAAGGGGTTGTCATAAAAAGTAAGATGGAAACCAATAAAGAGCCTCAACATCTGGCCACCACACCTGTATGCACACACACAGAGTCACTCACACACTCATGTGCGCACACACTCATTCACACACATACATACTCATGTGCGCACACACTCATTCACACACATACACACTCGTGTGCACACACTCATTCACACACGTGCACACACACTCATTCACACACATACACACACATGATTGATTGATCGACTGACTGATCGACTGATTGAAATATAATTCTTTACGTTTGGAAACTGAACTAGAGACCAAGGCTTCCGCTATGAATAAAATTATAAGGGGCTCTCAAGACGATGTCCCATGGGGAGGGGGGGAACACAAGATAAAAAATGACAAAAAGACCGGTCGTGGTGGCCCAAGCCTTTAATTCCAGCCAGCACTTGGGAGGCAGAGGCAGGCAGATCTCTATGAATTCAAGGCCAGCCTGGTCTATAAACTGAGTCCAAGACAGCCAGGGCTCTCAGGGAAACCCTGTCTCATAAAAAACAAAAACAAAACAGGAAGGAAGGAAGGAAAGAAAAAAAGTCAAGATCGCAGCTCTCCAGCAAAATGTGCCTCAGAGAGAAAACAGCTCAGCTGCTTCCAAGAACAGAAGGAAGTCCCTATGGCCTTTCTAGCACTAGGGCAGGAGGAGAGAGCAAGGTAAGCTACACATGACCACTTTGATAACAGCATCAAAGTCTCTGACGTTTCCTGCAGGCATGGGTTAATGCTTAAGCACGGCAGCCTACTTCAACACCATCAAGCTGACACCAGCGAAGGCTGGACCTTGTAGTTACAGTAAAGGGATACAATTACTTAGCTAACTGAGGACAAAGCGATGACTAATCTAGATAATTGGACCCCAAAGCATTACATTGACTCCCCAGGTACACTGATAAATAAGACAATTGCTAAGCCCCTCCCCCCCCCCCAGCCACAGTTATATAAAAATCAGAAGCATCCACAACAAACTGCCCATAGAATCAAGGCCATATGATTGACCATGAGCTATCGCTGGTAAAAATTACAACCGACTGATGCAAATGTCACATGCCAAATGCTTCTAAAGTAATTGCCCAGGAGGTAAACAATTATTTGACAGTGAAAGGGGATATTGACGATATCTGGGAATGCTGGGATATTTTTTCACGCGTGTGTGTGCACATGTACGCGTGTGTGTATGCATGTTCATATGTGGATCGATGCACATGCGTTTTCATGAAGCCCATGGTTGACAAGTTTCTTCCTCACTATCTCCCTCTTGTTCATTGAGGCGAGCCAACTTGCCTGTAATCCCACCATTGGCCAGCAGGGGGCGAGGGAGTGCTCTACGCAAAGACAGAAGGCTCTCTGGGGTTTCCTGGCCAAAATACTGAGCCCAGGTTCAGTGAAAAAAACGTTGACTTAAAAAATAAAGTGGGGAATGAGAAAAGCCACACTGAGCCACAGGCAGCTGCCACACCCACCAGCACTTACATGGGTTCCAGTTCACAAATCCACCCGCAAGCGCTCTAACCACTGAGCCATCTCCCCAGGTTCCTGGTGGAGCTTTAAAGAAAATTTCTGACTTAGATTAAAAGGGGACTTTCTGGCTTCCATTCCAAAGACTTACTCAATAGTATATACCTACATGAACTCTGTATTTAAGTAGACACCCTCCTGTGACCACAGGCTTCGGTGTGCACGTGGAGGTCAGAGGTCAACCTCAGGTGGGTGTGAACCTCAGGAGCCATCCATCTTTAGTCACAGAATCTTTCTCTGGCCAGAAGGACCAAGTATGGAAAGCTGGAGGACCAGCAAGCCCTAGAGATCCCACTGTCTCCTCCCCCCCATCCTGGGATTTTGTATGTTTCTATTCTTTTTTTATTTGTTTGGTTTGGTTTTCTTTCCATAATTTATTTTTCTATTCACATCACATCCCGACCACAGCTCCCCTCCCTCCTCTTCTCCCAGTTCCTCCCCTTACAACCCCCTCTCCCATTACCCTCTCCTCTTCGCTACAGAGAAGGGGAAGCCCTGGTTGGGTACCACTCCACCCTGGGGCATCCAGTCCCAGCAGGACTAGGCACATCTTCTCCCACTGAGGCTCAACCAGGCAGTCCAGGTAGGGGAGGGGATCCTTCAGCAGGGAACAGACTCAGAGACAGCCCCCCCCCCACATGTGTTATGAGGCCCACACTCAGGTCTCAGTAGCAGCAAGGTAAGCACCTGACCAACTGAGCCATTTCCCCAGCTCTCCCTTTGTGTGATCAGTGTTCCTTTCCTCTCACTAATTATCTATTTATCTATCATCTATTTATCTGTTTATCATTCATTTATTTGGAGACAAGACCTTACTATATAATGCTGGGCTGGCCTAGAACTTGATATATATCCCAGGCTAGCCTCAAAAATCACAGAGATCTGCCCCTGCCCCTGCCCTTGCCCCTGCCCCTGCCCCTGCGCCTGCCTCCTGAGTGCTGGGATTAAAGGAATGTGCCACCTTGCCTGGTCTTCTATGTAAAGTACTCTGTTTGGATATTTATTCCCATACAGGGAGCCTTGGACTCACACAGCAGCCAGGAACTCAGCCATGTGTTTGTCTTCCAGCTCTTTCCTCAGGAAGCAAAGAATGAAGTCCAAGGGATTACTCAGTCCCTTTGAAAAATCAACCAGGAAGCCTTCTCTGATGAGCCCTGTCACTCAGCTGTTCTTGATGCAGTCTACCATACACTGCGCTCCCGTAGCGCACAGTTGTTCTCACAGACTAAGTCTTCCACACTCAGCTCCTCAACAGCCAGAAAGCTGGACTCCAATCTCCATTCGTCTCTTGCTGGCAGCTTCTCCCTTGTCCTATAGTCCCCGGGACAGTGCTCTGCACAGCAGTGTAGGCCACAGGTAAGCTTGAAGTCAAGGACACAAGGAAACCTGAACAGTGAAGGGGTCTTCATGGCCGTGAGACCACATGCCCCAGCTTCTCTGCTAAAGTGGCATATAGACTCACATGTACTCAGCTCCATGCAACATGTCTATCTATCATAGTAGCCAAGTTCCCTAGGCTAGAGCCAAGAAAGTCAGTGGTCCAGATAGCTGGGAGAAAAGAGAAATAAGTGTCTGGATTTGCCTGGATATGTGGGGAATAAAAGAGGCTTCATTGGAGACTAGCCCTGTCTACATAGCAAGTTCTAAGTCAGCCAGGATACATGAAGAGACTGACACAAAGATAGATGATAGATAGAAAGAAAGAAAGAAAGAAAGGAAGGAAGGAAGGAAGGAAGGTAGTTTCAGACCTGTCGAGACAAAAACAGATGTCATTTTCTTATAGAAAAATATTCCTGGAAGCCACCTTCTTTTCAACATACTACTAACTTCTTACTACAAATGCAGTAATCTCATTTTACAGAGTGTTCTCCATTAGCTGATCTGGAGTATCACACAGGCCCTAGGAAACAGGGTACATCCAATTATCCCACCACAATATAGATAAAGAAACCAGAGCTTAGAAAAGCAAATTGAAATGCCCACCCACAGCAACACAGCCGGCAATCGTATCAAAGCCTGAGCATCCAGTCCAAGGTCACTCTCTCCTTCACCTCCATTGGCCTTTTAATTATATTTTTTCTTCAGTATGGCTACTGAAAAGTATGAAATATTGAAAGCAGGATTCCTGAGACATTTTAAAAGCTATACTCTGTTCATACCTAGAGGTCCAGGACAGCGTCATCCACTCACAGAATCTCCCAGGCTCGGGACAGGTCTGCAGCCTGGCCCTTAGTGACTATGATACCAAAACCACAGCTCACAGCTGGAACAGTGATCCCTGTGTTAGGGCATTCCTTCTCGCTCTTCCAGGTCCCATCTTGATGCGTTCCCTTTCAGAAACCGAAATTCCCACCACCAGCTGACGGACAGAAAATAACAATGACCAAATCCTGAAGGCAGCCAGCTGGACATACGGGCTGGGCACTATGTGAGAAGAACTTCTTCTCAGAACCAAGGGCAGAGCCTGGTTAGAGATGATGCCATCAACACACCCACTCTCAGTGCCTTCTCCTTCCCAGTTTACAGGATGTACTACTCCTTACCCTGCTCTCTCTGAACATAAAGTAATTTTTAGCAAAGAGCAAGCCAGAGAACGGCGTGCTCTAGCATGCTCGCCCTTCACAAACAAAAGCAGATCATTAAGGATGGCACTCTGAGGGATCCTTTACAACGCAGCTGTATTTCCCTTTACCCAGTGAGAGACCTACTCAAGGAGAGGGGGAAAAGTCAACTAATACTTGTAAAGAGAATCTTTCCCCCCCCCCCCCCCCCCCCCCCCCCCCCCCCCGAGAGAGAGGACTCTTTTTCTCCTTAAGATACAGTCTGGCTGTCTTGGAACTCTCCATACAGACCAAGCTTGCCATGAACTCGGAGTGAATCTCATACCCTCTCCCTGACTGTAGGATTACTAAGATTGGCAGAAGAAACCAGATGTGAGGTTTGTTTGTTTTTGTTTGTGGGAGATAGTTTTGTTGTTGTTGTTGTTGATTGTTTACTTGATTTTAAGATGGCTTGAACTCACTATGAAGTAAAGAACTATTGAGGATGGCCTTGAACTTCTGACTCTCCTGCCTGGTATTACAGTGTTGAGGTTTGGTCTGTTGCTATGTATAATCATGCTAAATTCTGTATCCCAAGGTCAAGTTGCCTCAGGAAGAGTGAATTCTCACAACCACCAGCTTTTGTTGTATAAATCTTACTCCTTAATTTAAAACTATTGGTTGAGTAAAGATGCCTACAGCCTGCAGCTGGGTAGGAGAGAGGTGGGAGGGGCTTCGGTTCCTGGGCTTGGGGTCTGAGGCAGAGACCAAAACACAAGGAAGAAGATGCCATGGGCCATGGGGTAGGTAGATGGTCAGCACATGTCCATGAGGGCCAGCCTGTTGGGGTAGGAACAGCCCAGACGGAACATGGCAGGTGATGTCTCTGGGTTACTGATCGGGAAACAGACAAACTAGCATAGAGGGTTGATAGCTGCCCAGCTCTAGTGCTTTAAGGTTTATTATAAATACAAAGATTGTGTGTCTTTATTTTGGAAACAGATGATTTACGGTGGGGTAGAAACCCTCAAAATATATTTTCCATGACATTACAGACCCACACTTCCATGCCCAGTTTATTGGGTTCCAAAGATAGAGTCTATGGGTTTGTGTGTGTTAGGCAGGTATCACCTAAAGCTGAACCTCCAGCCTAAAATACAATTTCTAGACTGCTTGGCCACCCTACCTCGGAAATGTAATTTGTCCATTAACATTTCAGGACTACCTAACCATCGGTCCAATTTTCACTTAACAATGATACTTCTCCCTCTAACCCCAAATCTGACAAGCAGTCTATTAATAAAATGTCACCGTGTGGGGCTGAACTAACAGCTCAGCAGTTAAGAGCATTTCCTGCTCTTGCTGATCACACAAACCCGGTTCCCACACGGTGGCTCACAATGGCTTGTAACTCAAGTTCCAGGGGATATACTGCCCTCTTGTGGCCTTCTTGGGCACCTACATGCACATAGCATACAGATACACATACACAGAAATAAAAAATAAATTCTTAAAGAATGTAAATTCACTAAACTTTAGAACTAATTTTGTCCTAAATTTGTTCTGAATCCCCCTTTCAGTTTTTGCTTTGTTTTGTTTTTTTAACATTCTCAACTCTTTTTTTCAGCCAAGCACATGTGCAATAGGTTACACTGAACCACAGAACCTGGGAGCTGGACACAAACAGTTGTTGAGGCTTTGACACTTTCCTGATTTCCATGTTGAGAAACTCGGCCACACTCGGCCACACTTGAGCTTAAATTCTGCCTCTGCTCTCATTTGCATAGGGTACTAACTAAGCTGAGCCAGTGTTATAGGAATCTAAAAGATTTGCTTCCCAGTGGCTGTCTGCAGATCCCAAAGGCAGACCTAAATTCAAAACAGTGAAGGTCACCTGGAATGGATATAATATCCCTGGACCTAGACTCCCAGGTGTTTTAGTTGGGTCCCTTGTGACACACTTAATCCACAAATATGACACTGACTGCCCACCCTCAACCCCCAAAAAAGGTAGACCAAATCTGACCAATATTCTGGGTAGATTTCCACAATGGTTCCCATAGTGTAAATATTAAGCAAGTTCAGCCAGGCTTGGTATTGCAGGTCTTTGGCCCCAGCTCATAAACAGGCTGATCCAGGAGGGCAGCAAGTTTAAGGCCAGCCAGAGCATCACAGTGAGTTTGGGGTATATCTGGACAACTTAGTGAGACCCTATCTCAAAATAAAAGGCAATACTGGGAGTACAGCCAAAGTCCTGCGCAGCACGTGCAATTATCAGACCCTGAGTTCAAACCTGAGTGCTTCAATCAATCAAAAACATAACTGCCAAGCCTTAAGGTCTTGGCTAAGGGAGGTGACAGCCCCAAGGTTTCAAAAGCCATTAGCAGGACACCCGCATCAGCCCCGCAAACACTGCAGTATTTGACTACTGTTTGCGCTTGCTGGTTAGAGTGGGCGGTGGCATCTGACTGGACTCAGCTAGAGAAGCTAGGGAACCCTGTCCAAAAAGACGCTAAAATACGTTAGCGGAGAATACCCCAAACAAATCCAACATCAGCTAGCTTTATTAGAGGGGCTGAATCTTACAATAAGTTACTTGATACAAAGCCTGGCTTAGCCAGGGAAATCTAGAAGCCCTGCCCTACCAATCAACGAAACGAAGTCGTGCACAGACAAGTTTGGATATATTAGTAAGTGAAAATTTATCAAAAGAGAGGCCAGTCCTGAAGCTCCATCACACCAATCTGAGCATCTAGCTACTGCAGCCTAAACGCGCAGCAGGGTGGGTCTTAAGTAAGCAGACCCACACGGAGGCGTTTTTTGGAGCCCTGCAGGCTGCTGTCCCCAACCCACTGGCACTCCGCCCCACCCCCAGAAAAGTCCTGATTTGCTCAGCAGCACTTTTCCAGGCGCAGCCAAGGGGTCCGGGGTGAGGCCTGGATGCAAGCCAATGGAAAGGGGATGTGAGGGACCAGAGACACGTCTGGGAAATTCTGCTCCCCAGAAGAGTGCAGAGACCGGCTGCAGGACCCAGGCGACAGTCCTCCCCGCTGAATCCGGGCGTGTCCGCCCCCGCACAGGGACACAGGTTTCCTCTCGGTCTTTCCAGAAGCAGGCGAGCTCCAAGCTCGAAATTGAGGATGGGCAGAGGGAACTGCGTGCCCCCCACCGCCACCGCCTCTCCAGAGGGACCCACGCCCCGCAGTCCCGCTTACCTCGACCTGCAGCAGCGCTGGTGGCTGTGGAGTTCCCGCAACCCATCGCGCCACCCGCAGGGAAGCCGTGCTCTGGACCTCAGGTCCCAGTGGCAGAGACTCAGACGGAGGCGGCGCGCGGGACCAGGGACAGCCCTAGCCCCGCCCCGCGCGGGGACCCCCACGGACCCACCCGTCACCGCAGCAACCAAGGCGCGGACCAATGCGCAGCCTCCTGCTTGTTCCTGGGCCGGGCATTGGTGGTGATTCAGAGGGGGCGGGAGTTTAAAGTAGGGTTTGGGGGGTCATGGCTGAAGGCGTGGTCCGCAGCAGGGCTCATCCGCTCGCCCTCCCTCCTTTTCATCTTCGCTCTCTTTCCTCAAGTCCCCTCCCTGTCCCCAGGATGTGGAGAGGAGAGGAAGTGACAGGGAACACCTGCCGTGAGCATCCTGGGTGTATGTCTGGTAAGGCTAAGGTCACAGATCAGATCTGAAGAGGAAACAAACACCTTTCCTGCTTTCGAAGAAAGCGGAGACAGCTCCATCCCTCACAAACCCATCACCCAGCTCTTCCCCAGGTAGGCCAGACCTAGTGCTCCTCCTCAAAATCGCTGTCTCTCAGATCTGTAACTAGAGTTTCACCCTGCTTTCTGATCTAAGGCAGATCTATGAATCTCCGTGGTTCCTTTCAGCCTAACAGCTGGGCACGTATGCCTGGGACCACAACTCCTGCTCTGCCCTCTGACCACTGTGTGACTTTAGAAGCCATACAGACATGAGTAATGTACCCAGTGCAGCACCTGTGCCTCAGCAAACGCCATCTGCTATTATAGATCTTGGACTTTTGAGCAGGAATACAAATTCCTCGAAGATGAGGACCCTCCGTTCCCTAGTATCCTCCTGGCTCACAATGCACGATCAATAAAACTCATTGAGAGGTGAACTCAAGCCAGGAAATAAAGCTCCTTAAACTCGCTATTTATAGAGAAACCTGGTTGTGCCAAGTTCTTTGCTAAGCTCTGGGGTTGCAAACATGAGGGAGACTGTGTCCCAGACAGACAAATTACAAACAAACATTGAAACAGGGACGCCAACAGAGCTATACAGGGAGGAAAGGCTTACCACTATAGGTGTGCTGAGGAGGGCGTAGAGAAGAGTGGTCCTCATCCTTCTTAATGCTACGGATGACCCTTTAATACAGTCTCTCATACTGTGGTGACCCTCAAAGATAAATTTATTTCATTGTTACTTTATAACTGCAATTTTGCTACTGTTAAGAATCACAATGTAAATATCTGTGTTTTCTGGTGGTCCTAGGCAACCCTTGTGAAAGGGTCATTTGATCCTCAAAGGGTATCACCCCAGAGGTTAAGAACCACTAATATAGCACCAAAGTTCAGGCAAATTTCTGAACCTGGCCTTTGAGCTATGAGGACTGGGGAAACCTGGTCTACAGGATACAAGAGACACCGCATCCTCCATGACCTTGTGGTAAGATGCTGTTATTCTTGGACAAAATAGGGGCACTTTTCAGTTTACATCTAAAAGGGCTGTATGTTTCTTTTTTTTTTTTTCTTTCTTTCTTTTCTAGTTGTGACAAAATACTTGACAAGATGTAACTTAGGAAAGGGTTTATTCTGGCTGATGACTGGAGAGGAGTCCCATCCGTTGTGGTAGGGAAGGGGGGGGGCTTTAAAAGCACATGGAGCTGCTACAGGGCTCTTGGGCAACAGCCTTTCTCAACCAGGTGGGCTGACCCAGAGTCCTAAGGTAGTGGACTCTATCACCAAAGATTGACCAGAGGCAGTGACTCCAAGTTCATTGTCCTATGCCAATAAAGATTAAAGTTGCAGATGCTTGTAAGAGCAAGATGGGGAACTTTATTAAGAGGTTTACAGAACAGTAAGACATTAAGGGGAAAATGAGGCAGGCTCCTAAGAAAAAAGGTTTGGTAAAAAGAGAAAGTAAACTTTTCTGTGTTACCTCAGGCCTTGAAAATACTAAATGTCATCAGTTATACAAAGCCCTGTCTGCCCTTACAGCTACCAAGAGGCGGCTACAATGTTGCATCTGTCTCTTGTCTACCAGATGGTCTGGGGTTGGGTGGAAGCTATCCAGCAGCTCACCAATGCAGGATTTGGTCCTCATGGTTTGTCTGAGACCTATCAAGTCCTTGAGAGTATTGTACCCAGCTGTAAATGTCTTTGACTCTCATCCTTGGTGGACCTAGCTTCAGTGTTTAAACCTAGCAGTCTATTTGAACATCCATTCCCACTGTAACATACGTGAGTAGCTTGAAGTAGGTACCATGAGCCGTTTTCCCTTTGGCCTACTGTGAACTAAACTCCTGCCTCAGGTGACTGGTCTCACTGGGTCTGAGAGCAGACAGGAAACGAGGCTGGGTTGTATGATAACCTCAGGACCCACACCCAGTGGCCCACTCCCTCCAACAAGTCTCTACCTCTTAAAGATTCCACAGCCTTCCAGACGAACACTCCCGCCTGGACTCCCGCCTGGAGTCCACAATATACTGGTTTCCACCTTGGCCTCTGCTGTCTTGGTTCAGTGGCCATCCCTGAACAAATACTGTATTAGAAGGCAATACCAGATAGCCAAAAGAATTACTGTTCTCTATATCTGTATCTGTATTGATGATTGATAGATGGATGGATGGGTGGGTGGGTGGGTGGATGGATGGATGGATGGATAGATAATTTGTTTTTTGAGTCAGAGTCTCTCTCTGTAATTGCCCTGGCTGTCTTGGAATTCACTGACCAGGCTGACTCCAACCCACAGAGATCTGCCTGCCCCTGCCTCCCAAGTGCTGGGATTAAGTGCGTGCACCACCATGTCCTGTCATTTATTTCTATGGTACTAGTCCCTGTACTTTACTCCTGAGTCACCCGTAAGAATAGTAAAAGTACATCATGAGACCCTGAAACTGGCCCAACACCACCAGCTATCAGTGACAGTTTCTGCCCAGTGTGGTGGCACAGTACAGCAATACCACCCCAGGTCACTCTAACAGCAGACAGACACACAAACTCCTTGGTAATCTTGTCCAAGTACTGCCATTACGTCACTGCACTAGCAGAGAACATGCCCTGGCCTGGCAATGTGAGAGGTCACTGCCACCTTACCAACTGCTGAGAGTCTGCTCCTAGGTCTAGTCTTCCTGATCCATGCAGGAGATGTATTCAGAAACAACATCCATGGGATTGTCCCCGCTTCCTGACAATATTTACCTAGGGAAAAAAATCCTGCTTCCTAAATTCCAGCACAATGACCTACTAGGAACCTAAATCGTGGGAGTTCTCTCCTCACAGCCTCTTATGGGTGGCTCGTGGCTCTCCATGCAGCTCTCTCTCTCTCTCTCTCTCTCTCTCTCTCTCTCTCTCTCTCTCTGTGTGTGTATTTGTGTGTGTGAGTGTGTGTCAGTATGTGATGTCTGATGTGTATAATGTGTGTGTGTGATATTATGCATGTGTATGTGTGTGATGTGTATAATGTGTGTGTGTGTGTGTGTATGTGTGCCTTCGGTCCAGCCATCCTTCTACATGCATGAGAAATGTCTGTGAACAAGACAGAGGAAAAATCTAGGAAGAACAGACAAAGTCAAACCTAAAGAGGCCATGTCATTAACCCAATTGAAAAAAAAAAGCAAGTCCCTGGAATGGAGGCTCAGGGTAGAGAGAAACATTTTAAGTAGGTGGACATAATGCAGTGAGTTTTTAATGAAGTCCGCTGATGAGAACTCAGACTTCAGGACCCAAGAAGATCCCAGGCAAAAAGAATAGCTAGTACAAAGCCCTGAGGCAGGAGTGTGCTGTGTATCTTGCATCAATAGAAAAAAAAAAAAAAAGTTCAGGAGACCAGGCTAGAAGCTAGGTGGAGGCTGGGGAGCATGGGGGAGGGGTGACCTCATGTGGCTTTGATGGTAGTGAATTTAGTCAAAGGGCAGTGTGGGATCTTCTGAGAGACAACGGAAAGTCCCTAACAGATGGAAATAGAGAGCAAAGAGCAAGCACGGTGCCTCTTTTCCTTTTTAGAAATGTATTTGTTTTGTTTTACCTTATAGGCAAAGGTTTGTTACATTCAGATGCTTCTAAACATAATTAGTCAAGCCGGGCAGTGGTGTCCCACGCCTTTAATCCCAGCACATGGGAGGCAAAGGCAGGCGGATTTCTGAGTTCGAGACCAGCTTGGTCTACAGAGTGAGTTCCAGGACAGCCAGGGCTACACAGAGAATCCCTGTCTCGAAAAACCTAAAAAAAAAAAACAAAAAAACAAAAAAAAACCCACCATTATTAGTCAAAAGAAAATCATTACTGCATGCCCCATTTCCCGACTGATCAATGTTGGCCTTGTTCTCTGCGGTGGGAAAACCACACCACTCAACCGTATTGTTTTCCGCCTTTACACAGCAGCAGCTTTGTGGAAAGGAGAGAGGAGTGTGTGTCTGCTGAGTAGGAGACAGGAAGCTGTGAAGGATTTCCCCAAGGCTCCCTCCCATTCAGGACTCCCCAGCATGTTGGATAGCTTGGATTTTGTTTACATCTTTTCTTTCCTTCTTCCTTGACAAGTGGCCTTGGCACATCATTGCATGGAAGACGCTCTGTAAATGAGAATTCCCACTTTGCGAGCGCTTGGGAGGCACCCAGAACCTTTCTGCTCCCATAGTCCAGGTCCATCCTTCCTCTGATGAATCTTCAGAAGGAAGTAGCCTAACCCATGCCATGACCCTGTCCTTCATCTCTGTCTCTACAGCCCTACCATCTCACATCCTCATGAGAATGAGATGAGCATAGCACATGAGGCTATTCCAGAGAAAGACGAATGACATGCTCACGTCGTCTTATGACAACATATGGTTAAACTTGTCCTGATTCAGGCATGGGGAGATGTCTCAGTAGTTAAGAACACTTGGTGTTCTTGAGGAGGACCTGGGGTTCACTTCCCAGCATGTCAGCTCACAAATAGCCATAACTCCAGTTCCAGGGAAGAGCTCAGTTCCCAGCACACATGGTGGCTCACAAACATCCAAATCCAGGTCCAGGGGATCTGATGCCCTTTTGTGACCTCCATGGGCACCAGGCATACACATGATGCACATATGTACATGTAGGCAAAGCATTCCTACAAGTAAAGTAAAAAATACATGTTTCGAACGTCCAGTTTTATTAGTAGTATTGTTAAGCTTTCAGTGTGCTTAATTTTAAACTTGTGTATGAGAGAGAGTGTGTGTGTGTGTGTGTGTGTGTGTGTGTGTGTGTGTGTGTGTGAGCGATGGGTATGTGTGTGAAAAACATAGACAAATGAGCTTGTGCTCCCAGACATCCACAGGGAGTCTTTGATAAGCTACACATAGATATGGAGACTACTGTAGTCAGTTTAGAGGGACCATTTGAGATAGGGTAGAGTGTAACCCAGGCTGCCCTCTAGTTCACGCCATTGCTCAAGGAGGGCCTTTAACTTGCGGTCTCCTCTCTAATCTCCCAGGGCTTTAGATTACAGACTTGCTCCACCACATCTAGCTTTTACCACCCAACACCACCTGTCCTTGAACACATGCTTTCTCCAGGTTCAAAGTCCCAAAAGAAAGGCCCAAGGTGACATGATGGCTGAGGCCAGGAAGAAAGAGAAGCTGCTGACCCTTACATTGAAATGCTGACAACCACTGGTGACTCAAATAAGGCAGGAGGGTTTTCCCGAGACCCTCAGAAGAATGCTCATTTCTGGGTACTTAAAAAGGCAGCTGCCCCTATGCTGTAATGTTGGTTTAGAAACCTTGACTCTGATACTGTCATTTGCTAATGAGGAAACAGAGGCCCATGGACATCTCATTTGCTGTTGATCCCTTATTCAGAGCAAGAACTTGAAATCAGAGCCGCTGGCCACTTGTCCGCTCAGACAGCATAAACCTCTTTGAGCGAGGAAGCACATGGCAGCTCACATCCAGGCACAGAAAGTCCTTCCCTTGGCATTTTCTCCACCGCACAGTAGGTCTGCAGATGTAAATTTGATTACATCACCACTCCCAGCTCTCCCTATACCTGCCCTAGCTTCCCATCATCTGAGCAAAATGAACGTGCCTAACCAAGCAATAGGCCCTCTGTCCATCTCTCCTGGTCCGCCATCTTTTCTTCGGGTCCTCAGGCTCTTGACACCCTCCTGCCGCTGAGCCTCAAGGCCAAGTTGAGTCTCCTGCTAAGAATGCCCATCCTTCTCTTGGCCTAATTAATTTCCGCTCACACGTCAAGCTTTACGGGAGAGCTAGTTCTTCAGAAAAACCTTCCAGATGACAGAGTCTTGAACCTGAAGGCAGTGTATTTTCTTAGTATTTAGATGGGTGCCCTTTAACCACCTTGTTGGGATGAGTGCACCCCACACATGGAAGGTATTCAGCCACACAAAGTGCCAAGACTAAAACACAAGCTCGGAAGATCCTCGCTCAGTGGTGGGGGCATTTAAGGAGAGACCTGAGGATTCAAGGGGCTAGACCAATAGTTCTTAAAGCTCCATGGTTCTGTTTTAATCAAACACACACCACCATCACCACACACACACACACACACACACACACACACACACATGCGCACACACATATACCAGAAGACTCCAGGAGCCACTCCACAGGTAGACCCTGGGAATGGAGAGAGGCCTTGACAAGTGATCCAGAGTTCTAACAGGAGGTGCCTGGTAGGATTGCATTTCAATCCCACAATGTCTAGGCTGTTGTCTACTTCGTCCACATAGTTAGCCATCTCAAAAAGGGAGAGAGTAAAGCAAAGACCAAAACTGACAGTAGAGACCCCCCCCTTACACCCATTTCCTCACATTGCCACCCCCCATAAGTTTGCCAAGCTAAAAACCTACCGACATGAAGTGTATGGCTCAGTAGCATTAGGACATCCTCAGTGGTGTGCTACCAACGGCACGATCTAATTCTAGAGCATGTCCACTTCCCTCAAAGGAAGCCTGGCACCTACCGAGCAGCCATGCCCCGCTCATCACCCCACCCACCGAGCAGCCATGCCCCGCCCATCACCCCACCCACCGAGCAGCCATGCCCCGCCCATCACCCCCCACCAAGCAGCTATGCCCCGCCCATCACCCCCACCCACAAAAATCTGCTTTCTGTTTTGATGGATTTGCCTGTTCTGGGTATTTCATACAAGTAGAGACACTGTTACATTTTACGCTTGGATTATGTGGCATTTTTACCCTATGGAAGCTTCATCTTGTTTTGTGCCCCCGTGGACTTACTGACTCTCAGGGCAAACTAAGATCTGAAGTGAAGGGTTGGTTTAGGGTCGTCGCCCGGTTTCTCTAACAGGGGAGTTGGGAGAGGAAAGGAAGGAACAAGTTCCAGCTTGCAGTAGGCAAACCCAGTGCCTGGCGTCTGCTCAGCACCATGATGAAGGTTTAGCACATTTGTAAAATAAATGACATCATGTCCTTTTCTTGGAAGTGTATTACTTGGGAAATATCCTCATTCTTTTCTGAGGACTTGAGAGCATTTTTGCCTGAGCATCGGATGCTCACAATATAATAGGCCTTTATTAGCCCGAGTAAGAGGACGCGGTTGCCTGCTGACTGAGGGAACGTCAAGCCATGACTCAAACCACAGACAGCAACTAATTTGCCTGAGCGTCTTGTGTTACATTTTTAAACTTTAGCTTTTGGTTACATTAAAAATCGTGCATGCGTGTGGGTGCCGTGTGATATTCCAAGACATGTGTGCATCATATAATGTTTAAATGCTTATATAGGTGCTGCTGGCCTCTTCACTTACAGAATGGAACACATTTAAAATCTTTTATTCTAATTTCCGTTTATACATTTTCAACACATTATTGTTAAAGATTTTAAATATAGTTGGGCGATTTTTCATGATCAAAAACCCATATAAAACCTCTATTATATATAATATATATCCATTAACAAATTCAGTATGCAGCTACCATTATTTACTAAATGTAGCCTTTCCGTTTGAATTTCATTTTAAGATCTAATATTCAAATAGCAAAATACCAGGAAGTCTTATGAGGACCCAGAGCAATAGCTAAAATGCGCACACACACTGAAGTCTTTATCACAGTGGTTTGCCATTTTCTAAGTTCCATTTTCAAAAGCCAGATTTTAACAGCTGCATGTTTGTCTCTCTAAGCAGGAAAAGAAGCTTGGTACTGAAATTCTGGAACGTATGTTTCTCCTGGAAAGTCCTCTTCTCTCCAAGGAATCCCTCCGCCTGCATCCTTACTTTCACAGGCCACTTTAAATGAGACCAACCAAGCTGCATTCCCATCTCTCGTGATTACCTTTGAAAACCCAGTCACGGGATGAGACTTTCATCAGCTACAATAACCTCATCAGCCAAGTTTGGGGAGATGCATGAAAATCAGTCAAGCGTTTATGTTGGGATCTCAGACATTGGCCTCACACAGGCAGAATGTCAATCGTCTCTGTGTTGCTAATTGGCCTATGAAATGGCTCTGTTGCCATGACTAACCAAACAACATCCAGGGGCAGTTATGATTAAATCGCTTGGAAGAGAGGAAGGAGAGGTGGAGCAGCCGCTGAATCATTAGCTAAGGCAGAAGACATTTGGAATCCTGAGTCTGGAACCTGGACTTAAAGGGATTTCCGAAGGAAGCAATTTCCTAATTCAGGCAGGCTCTGTGAGCAGAGGAGCCGGGGCGGTATGTAGAGGCTAATGAGAGCATCCTTTTCTGATTAGAAATGCCACAACGGATGTCAGAACACATAAAGGGACTTTAATATTAAACTGCTGCCGGGTTTCCAAGCTTAAAGACCTTAAAATGAGTTTCTAGACATGTCTCAGGCTGTGAACCCCTAGGTCAGAGCTTCCTTTGTAGTCCCATTCCTCCGTGTGTGTGTGTGTGTGTGTGTGTGTGTGTGTGTGTGTGTGAGTGATACATGCAAACATGGACACACAGGTACTCTTGTAGATACATCTGCTTGTATGTGTATGAAGGCCAGATGCCAACATCAGATGTCTTCCTCGATCACTACACCCCTCACTTCTTGAGACAGGGTCTCTCGGTGAACCTGAAGCTCACTGTTTTCGATAGATGGCCCAGCCCCTGAGCCTTGGGATCTGCCTGTCTCTGCCACCAGCCACAGCACTGTGTGCCTGGCTTTTACACGGACTCAGCAAGCACTGTGCCACTGGATCACCTCCGCAGCCTCAGAGTCCCCCATTCCTTACAGACTCAGTTTCCCGTCTCAATTTTCTTCAGCCCTCCTCTCTTGAGATTTTAAGCAGTAGATAGAGCCAGCTGCTCCTGCTGACCATGAGTCAGATTTCTCCCTGTGGTGTTTTAGTTCCGCTGAAATCCAGTTTTCCGAATTCTCAGCAATAACCCTGGTGATTGCTCACAATATGTTTACTCCCAGAACAGGGCAGGAAATTGCAGGCTTAGGACTTGGGGAGCCACAGAGACAGTAGCCACCACTGATGGTGGGCTGACCTCCAGTCCCTAAACACTTCTGCCTAATGCATGGTTTAGACCCATTCCACAAAGAGCCTCAAGAACCAGATCTCCTGTGTCCAAATTCTGGCCTCACCATCTACTAGCAAGTTACTTGGTCAATCCATGACTCCATTTCCCTATTTGTCAAGAGGGTAAATAAATACCTGCATCCAGTCGTTCTGAGAATTAGACTGGTTAGTAGAGTTTGTCATAATTAGGATTTCTTTGCTGTGAAGAGACACCAGGACCAAATATCCCCTCACTGGCAACTCTTATGCAAGCAAACATTTAATTGGGACTGGCTCACAGTTTCAGAGGTTCAGTTCATTATCATCATAGTGGGAAGCATGGCAGAATCCAGGCAGACATGGTGCTGGAGGAGGAGCTAGGAGTTCTGAATCTTGATCCAAAGGCAGCCAGGAGGAGGCTCTCTTCCACACTGAGAGGAGCTTGAACATAGGAGCCTCAAAGCCCACCCCCAAAGTGACAGTTCCTCCAACGGGCCCATACGTCCTAATAGTGCCACTCCCCATGGGCCAAGCATATTCACATCACCACAAAGGTTAACATTAGCATGCCGAGCACAGGGTAAATGAGGATCTGGTTTGAGGAGAAAAATATCATAGGGATACTGTTACCATTGTTAGCTAATTGTTTCGTGTGGGGATTAAGCAGGGCCATAAATCACCGAAGAAGTGATAGTCGATCATTGGTAGTTGTCATTCATGTACAACTTCAGAAAATTTAAAGGAGGGAATGATTATTCTCATTCATTTGGGAATATATGCTGTTACTGAGCCATAGAAGAGTGCAGGGTATTATGCTAAGCAACAACATGTCCATTTCAGGAGGCCGACTCTCAGGCTGCTGAAGAAACAGATATGGCCTAAAGTGTCCTCTGATCACATGCACTCAGTCCCCTAGAGAGCCACAGAAGGAGATGGTGACAGTGACATGGGAAAATCAGGCAAGACTCCCTCCAGGAGGTCACACCAACTGAATGGTGCTAGCAGATGGTACCACATAGAGGAGACAGGCATGGTACCCCTGGAGAAGAGGCAACCACACCCTGCCTAACATCAGATGTTCTTTTTACCTTAATGCATCTGATCAGATCTTGCTTCTAAACGGCTATTCTGCGGCTCCTGATTTCCTTTCTCCTTAGTGTCCCAAGCACTTGCTTTTTGAAACGTTGAGACCAAGGGGAAAAAAAAAAAAATCAATTGGAACAAAGTGTGCTTTCAGACTCCCAGATCCCTGTCAGATGAATACTCACAAGTAGTCAGAGATTATAACCTAGACTTGCTTGCACAATAACTAGAAATAATTCTGCCTGTGGACACAAAATAAAAGTTTTATTCTTTTTTTTTTCAGGTAGGTATACAAGGCCACTTCTGGCTCTGCCAAGAGGAGCGAGTTTGCCTTGGCCCCTCCCCTCACACGGACACAGTGAACAGGTGTCACTGCTGTAAACAGCAGCCACTAGCAGACAGCCTGTGGAAGCCAAGGTAGGATACATTCAGGCAAGGGTTGCCTACAGCGTGGCTCTAGAGGCACCATTCTTATTGTGCGCCCCGTATATGGCAGGCCTGGAGCACGTGGAGTGGCGTGAGAGTGGGATCTGTCTAGTTGGGTAATACTACAACACAGACCTGCTGGAGCTTGTTTGGTGGCTCAGAATTTCAATTTCAGTCATGCTGATGGGTCTGGGAACCTGCACCTTAAGTTGACAGGTGAGTCTGCGCCACCCCTACGTCTCACCAGGTATGATACTGGTCTCCCTGGGACACTGTGGTGACCAACATTGCCCCAGCAAGTACCTTAGTATGACAATGATATGATTGATCCCATAGACCCCTCCTGTTCCTTCCCAGTCTCACTTAAAATGACTGTGCACAGCCAGGTGGTAGTGGCGCACTCCTTTAATCAAAGCCCTTGGGAGGCAGAGGCAGGCGGATCTCTATGACTTCAAGGCCAGCCTGGTCTACTGAGTGAATTCCAGGGCAGAGAAGGCTATACAGAGAAGCCCTATCTCAAAACAAAGCAAAATGATTATGCACTTAAAATTACCAAAATAAATTCCTTCTCTCATTTGCCAGGTGGGCTGCTGAGCTGTTAAAACATGGTCATGATTACAAAATAATAATAATAATAATAATAATAATAATAATAATAATAATAATAATAAATGAGATGGGCATTAAGAACCCCACATGGGTGTGCTCATGTATGTTGCTAGCCCTCCACCTATAACTTAGGTCAGTGGTTCTAAACCTGTGGGTTGCGACCCCTTTTGGGGGTCAAACGACCCTTTCACAGGGGTCACCTAAGACCATGGAAAACATAAAGGTTTACATTACAGTTCATAACTGCAGCAAAATTACAGTTATGAAGTAGCAACAAAAATAAATTTACCATTGGGAGTCACCACAGCCTGAGGAGCTGCGTTAAAGAATCGTGGTGTAGGAAGGGTGAGAACCGCTGTCTCCGGCGCTTCATTTCACCGGTGAAGCATCAGTTTTTATTCACATTTGCAACTGGCAACATCACCCCAAGTATGGATAGAAATTCTGTTTGACCCCCTCTATCCCACTCTCCCCAGTCTTTATTTCCCCAGCTAACGGGGTCATCTCCCAGCTCTCCATGATTGGGTTCCAACTACTCATATTTGCTTTGCGTCTTCTGGTACCAGCGACCTCCGGGGTGGGATATTTAAACCTCTGCTGTTCAGACCTCCTCATGCTTGCTACTTTCCACGTAAAGTGCTGTCTCAGTCAGCACAACACACACAGCCTTGCCGTAAGCAATCCCCTTCACCATTCATTTCTGCCAGGATGTACTTACTGCATAGCCACAGGCCCAAAAGCCATCGGCCTGACTGAACATGGACTTACGCTATGAGCCACGTAAACGCCGTCCTCCTGAGAGTTGGTTAATGTCAGATGTCCTGTCACAAGGATGAGACTCTGACTAACATGATCACAAATAATGGCAGAGAGAGAGAGAGAGAGAGAGAGCGAGCTTTAAAATTGCAATTTATTTCAATTTATTTGAGTTCAAATTACAACTATTTGAATTAAGAACACACATCTCTTTTCGTTTGTTTTATTTTTGTATGTGAGGCAGGCTCACTACGTAGCTATCCCTGGCTGGCCCAGAACTCACTTTGTAGACCAGGCTGACTCACAGAGATCCGCCTACCTCTGCCTCCTGAATGCTGGGTCCAAAGCCGTGTGCTAACATGCCTGGAGCAGAACATGCAGCTCTAAAAAGTCGTGCACAGGGACTATGCACGTGACATACAGTGGTGTCTGACAGATGGTGCCTGGCAAAGCAAGTTACAAGCAGAAGGGACTCGTTTGTGAGACACGTAAAAGCGCTCATGTGATGAGTTCCGTAGGCAAGGTCTTGCTTGGAAGGCAGGCTGTCCAATATGTTAATACTAGAGCTACCCCAGGAAGCAGAGGGAGACGGACCTGGCTTTCTGCATAATGCACATTATTTCATTCAAATTAATTCAGTGATGAAAAGGCGCTGCCTGGTCCCCAGGGGATTCCAATGATCACCCAGGTACAGAGACCATGCTTGGTTGCACCAAGCAAATGAGGTAAAATCCCGTTAGTTTAATATCTCAGTTAAAAGAATCAAGCTTTCTCTCCAGACACAAGCACTCCCTTCTAGTTATCCTGTAACCATCAAGCCCCAAGCAGCACCAGCACCTGGGAGTCCTCGTCTACACAGTAAGTAATAAAACCAAAGATGACCAAGTGATGGGGGTAAGGATGTCTAAAATCATTTACGGGGACAGGGGCCTAGAAAACTATAGTGGTATTTTCTGCCACTGCCCACACTCCCAGGGAGCAGGATGCTTTGTCTCACTTGGTTGAGTAAAAAGATCCATAAAGCAACGAATGCTCCAGTTCCTCCTGAACAGGCTAAAGTTAGCCATCAATATATTGAATTTCTCATTGAGACATGTAATCATTTATCATTTTGATTATCTGTCATAATGAAACGGACTGCATCAGCCCCAAATACAATATCCCACAGGCTGAGGGTGTGGTTCAGCTGTCAGAGCACTCACACAAAGGCCCAGGTTGAGTCCGCACTGGGGCCTACAACTGGACCTGCTACAGCACACCTGAGATCTCAGCACTTAAGAGGTAGAAATTCAGAAGTTCAAGGCCACCATCAGCTACATGGGGAGCGTGAGACCCTGAATGCCTTCACGAGAAGGCTGATATTTAATATTTCATATGAAATTCCTCTGCCACTATGCAAAAATGGAGGAGGAGGAGGAGGAGAAGGAGGAGGAGGAGGAGGAGGAGGAAGAGGAGAAAGAGGAGGAGGAGGAGAAAGAGGAGGAGGAGGAGAAAGAGGAGGAGGAGAAGGTGGTGATGGTGATGTGGTGGTGATGGTGGTAAAGATGATGAAGATGGTGTTGATGATGCTGAAGATGATGAAGATGGTGGTGATGATGCTGAAGATGATGAAGATGATGATGATGATGATACTCCATCTTTATATTGTCCTTGAGATATCAGCATGTATATCTTTTTCCTTCTTCCATTCCCCCTTAATGCTGGACTCTCAACATAGCACTCTTTTAGATAGAAAAGCAACTTCACCAGAAGGCAGTAGAACATGAGTGTAGAAATTTCTTCTAGTAAGTATTTTTAAAAGTTGCAAATGACTCTCAACTCCAAATCTCACAAGAAAAACATTTAATGGCATTACCACACCTGGATCCCTGATGACTATACCTCATCTGGATCCCTGATGACTATACCACATCTGGATCCCTGATGACTATACCACATCTGGATCCCTGATGACAATACCACATCTGGATCCCTGATGACAATACCACATCTGGATCCTTGATGACAATACCACATCTGGATCCCTGATGACAATTCCACATCTGGATCCTTGTTGACTATACCTGGGGTTTTTCAGTCATTTATGGAATCTGGCAAAATGTCAAAGCAGAAACTACACCTTGGTATAAAACAGATATTATTTACTAGAAACAAGTTAGAATGTGATTCATAGTGAACTTAAAAGATTTGCAGCCTCCAGATCCTCAAGTCCTTTGGTAGATATTAATTCAGTAATTGCCTTTCAGCACTGAGTAAGTGGCTTTTGCATATACGGTACCTTTTTGCTCCAGAACACTGAAGGCATTCAAACGGGAAGGAGCCACGTTCTTCCCTGGAGACGGGACAACAGACATTCATAAAATTCCAGACTCTTAATGTAGTGATCAAATGGCAAAAAGGAGAGAGAAAAGTGGCTCCAAATTACCATTCCAAGAAAAGGAGATGATACTGGCTGTACCAGTTTTTTATATACTTCATTTTTCATATAAACAGCTAGAGAGATCGATGATGGGTAAATAAATGAATAAATAAATGGCTTTGTTTTAGCAAATCAGCATTTAGGACGGAGTTTTTCCTAACTAGAGCAAATAGGAAGTCTATTTTGGAACAGGGCAGGCTATTTATAAAAGAAACAGGGAATAAAAGAATACTTGTGTAAGAAAGCAAATGTTTCCACAGCCAGACCTCGGTTCCAAATTTCTCATTATTTTTCCCAAATGACCCATTAAATCTTAAGTAAATACAAGGCTGGATTCCAGATTGTTCCTTGAACCAGGGCTCCCATGTACAATGCAAGTGATCTCCCTGCTGTCATTTGAGAAGAGGGAACCTTGTGGTGATTTGAATATGCTTGGCCCAGGAAGTGGCACTATTAGGAGGTGTGGCCTTGGAGTAGGTGTGGCTTTGTTAAAGTGGGTGTGTCACTGTGGGGGTGAGCTTTGAGACCTTTGTCCTAGCTGCCTAGAAGCCAATCTTCTCCTGTTTGCCTTCAGATGAAGATGTAGAACTCTTAGCTCCTCCTGGACCATGCTCTAGATGCTGTCATGTTCCTACCTTGATAATGGACTAAACCTCTGAAACTGTAAGCCAGCCCCAATTAAATGTTGTCCTTATACAACTTGGTATAAGGTCTACTTGGTCATAGAGTCTCTTCTCAGTGTTGAAACCCCAAGACAAGCCTCAACTTAAAAAAACAAACAAAAAACTACCCCCTCCATATTGGCCTGTGGACAAGACTGTGGGAAGTTTTCATAAGCCAAGATCACTGCGGGTGGTACCAGGCCCAAGGTATGTGGTCCTGGAAGGTATAAGAAAGCAGTCCCAGCAAGCCATGGGAAGCAAGCCAGAAATAGCCCTTCACCATGGTGGTTGCCTCAGTTCCTGCTTCTAGGTTTCAGCTGCCAGGATCCCACATTGAGTCCCTGCCCTGACTTCCTGACTCCCTGTCTGTGATGTGGAACTTTAAGCTCAGAATATCCTTACTCTCCAAGTTGCTTTTAATCATGGCATTTAACCAAAGCACTAGAAACAGTAAGTAAACCACCTGTCTGTCACCCCCTGTTTTGTATGATTGTGTGCCCCAGGACTGGGACCACATTAAAAACAAAAAGTGGCCTCTCCAAAAGAGCCAGAGGACAAACATCAGGAACTGTCCACCCTTGTTTTTCTGAGACAGAGTCTCTCACTGTCTTGGAACTTGCCAAGCAGTCTGGGCTGGCCAGTGAGCCCAATGTGCCTTCCCATGTCCCAATGCCACAATTACATATGCGCCACCACACCCGGCTTCTTTAGGTGGGTTCTGGAGAATTAACTCAGATCTTCAGTGTTACCAGGCAAGGAGTTTTCTAACTGAGATACCTCCCTAGTCCCCAGGTGTATGCTCTGAAAAATCACTAGATTTATTTAGATGTGTGTCACTTCTCAGCCACATTTTTCCTATCATGAAACACTTCATCTCTCTTGTCTCTGAAAACAGATAAAATCAATTTTAGGGTCACAATAGTCAGTATCTACTCAGTCATGAATACTACTAATAAACACCCCTAAAGCAAGGAGCAAGACCTTGTGACACAGGTTTGCTTAAGTGTCCCCTGGAATGTCAGAGAATTTGTGGTATCACATATTTGGCAGCCTCCTCTGTCCCGCCACTTGGACTGATCAAAACAAACACCTGTATGGGAGCATCTATGCCTCATTTCTATTCAGTATCCCTATTGGTAATATCTGGTTACAGCGTCAGAGTAGTCACACGACTCTTCAGAAAACCCTGCTTTTGCCATTTGTGGTGGCATTCATGTGTAATCCCAGTACTCAAAAGCCTGAGGCAAAGTTCAAGGCCAGACTGGGATCCATATAGTGAGTCCAGAATCAGCCATGACCAAAACGAGAAACCCAATCACAAAAGCCAAATGTGGACTCTTGCTGCCAAGCCAGACCATGAGACCCCCTGGTGTGTGAGTGTGGGGGTGTCCATACATTTAAAAACAAAAACAAAAGAAAAATCAAGTAAATAAAAGCTGCCATCCTCTCGATTATTTGGTCTCTTTATTAGTATAAAATCACAATTGTCCTCCTTTATGGCTGACTATCCTCTTTGCTCAGAAATTGATCTAATAGGTTATTCATGACAATAAATGTATCGGGCTGGAGAGACGGTTCAGTGGTTAAGAGCACTGATTGCTCTTCCAGAGGTCCTGAGTTCAATTCCCAGCAACCACATGGTGGCTCACAACCATCTGTAATGGGATCTGATGCCCTCTTCTGGTGTGTCTGAAGACAGCTACAGTGTACTCAAATAAAATAAAAACAAAACAATAAATGTATCCAAAGTAATGAATACCAGAGTTTTGTCTGAATTGATGACTTTGGAGTCTGGGTTGGAGAGCAATACAAGGAATGACTGTCAGACTTTCTTCCCTTCCATAGCCGAAAACTGGGGTCAACAGCAAGAAGCATTCCCACAGGAAGTGACCCCGGGAATTATTACTGACCTCCAACCTTTCTATTGAGAAAATAGAGCTACATTTTTTCAGCTGCTCATGAGTTCTCGAGCCCTGACCATACATGGGCATTAAATATTGCTCTCTACTACATAGCAATGGAGAATCACATTCTGCTTTTTAAATATTTTTAAGTCTCTTTACTAGGGTTGGAGAGATGGCTCAGAAGTTAAAAATGCTCACTGCATTCAAAAAACCTGGGTTCAGTTCCCAGCAGTTCCAAGGACCCATATCAGACCACCACAGCTGCCTGTGGCTACAGCTGGGGAATTCTACACCCTCTTCTGGCCTCCAAGGTAAACAGTACTCATGTGGGACACACGCACGGGCACATATCCACCTAAACACATAAATATATAACATGCATGTAGCACACAATTTATCATTATAACCTTTTCATAATCATTTTAAGTGTTCACAATGAGCAATATCCTCCCGAACTTGAAAAACTATATTTATGAAAGAAAGAAAGAAAGAAAGAAAGAAAGAAAGAAAGAAGAAAAGAAGAGAAGAGAAGAAAGGAAGGAAAGGAAGAGCCCCAGGACTCGAGAGATGGCTCAGCGGTTAAGAGCACTGGATGTTCTTTCAGAGATCCTAAGTTCAATTCTCAGCACCCACATGGCAACTCACAATTGTAACTCCAGTTCCAGAGGATCTGGAACATGCATGCAGGCAAAACATTAATGCACAGAAAAATAAATAAATCTTTTTTTTTTTTTTAAAAAAAAAAGTCCCTTCTCCCCTCTCAGCAGACCCCTGACAACTGACACCCTACCTTCTTTTTCTAGTACATCCGAAGTCCCATTACACATTTAACTCCATCATATCTAAGTTCACTGTTAGTTTTTGCACAAAGTTCAGACAACTTGGAAATGCATATGATGGAACACACAATTCTTCCTGTTCTCAACCCTGCAACTCAGTAGTAAGCATGTGACCTTGTATGAACATCAGAGCCCAGTTCCTCTTTGTCTCTAGTTTCCCTTCCTGTCTGCATCGAGATGGGCAGACCCCCCTTGTCATGCATGTCCACTGAGATGTACTATACTGCTATGGTCTACAGCAGCAGAGCCAACTGACCGTAGACTAAAGCTTCCAAACCATTAGCCAAAATGAGTCTTTAATCTTTAAGTTGATTGTTTCTGGCATTTTGTCACAGTAAGGGAAAGCTAATGAACACACAGACTTACAGGGATGAGGTAGTTCCTAAAATATAGGCTATGAGCATGACCTTCATTGTCACTCAGAAAAAGAAAAAAAAAAAAAAAACGATAGTAGGCTTTAGGCTTTACTTTAAGGGGAAACATTAAAGATTTCAAACATCTGGCAATAAATAAAATGATTTATTTTTGGACAGAGGGGTCCTGTGGAAATTCCCAAACAACTTAGTCAACTTAGTCTATTGCCAAGATAGGTTACTCTCCACAAACTGACTGCAAGGCCCCATTGCTGAAGACAGCACCCACCTGTGTATAACCTTCACCCCTACATCCTAGCATCTTTGGTATGTGAAGGTCCTCTGTGTAAATATTATTGCTTTCAGTTTAGTGTTTCTATAGGACTCCTGAGTGTGTGAATGAGTGGGCCTCTGATTTGTGTGCCTGCTCCTGGGGCCCTTTTCCTTCTGTTGGTTTGCCTTGTGGAACCTGGATGTGGTGAGTTTATCTTGCTATGTCTTGTTTTGTTATGCTTAATCACTATCTCTTAGAAGCCTGTTATTTCCAAATGAGAGACAGAAAGGGAGGGGAGGTAGGGAGAGACTGGGTGGGGCAGAGGGAGGGGAAACTGTAATCAGAATTGTGGTATGTGGAAAGAATCTATTTTCAATAAAAGGGAAAATAAAAATTAAAAAAGTGAAAAGAAACAATCTACTAAATATTAAAAGAAAAAGCAATTCCTGCCAAATTCCTTCCATCCCTTCACAGGGTCTCTCACATGGATTCTTCATGTTCCTTCTCTTGTCCCCCCGGCCTGCACTTCTGAGGTCATCTTTTCTAAAATACCTCCTCATCCCACACTGACCATGTCATCTCCCCGTCTAACTTACACAAACAACACTTCAGAACTCCAGCAAGTTCACTCTGTGGGATCGAGTTTTCTAAGCATCACCCACTCCATGAGTCACAAACACATTTCAATATTCTTCCATGTTCCCAGGTTGATCAGATGAGTCCATTATGAACACATGGCCACCACTGTGCTGTGGTCACCACTTCTGCACCATTTCAGACCTACTCATACATTACCAGCTGCTGTGACAAATATGCCCCCAAGTCTCGGTAGTGTGGCGTAGAGCCTCATTCATGAGGCTCACCTTGGTTGGTGGAGCCAACCTTTCTCTGAGCACTACTTCCTGTTTCCAATTCACTCTTCGCTATGCAGCCAAAGATGGCATTGAACTCCTGACTCTCCTGCTTTTGTCCCTCAAGTTTGAGGATACCTGAGACCTTGTCTTAAACAACAACCCCCACCCCTGAAAAGTCAATTGATTCCTTAACATTATTTCAATGAACAGGCTGGCATATGGCTCAGCAGAGATTGCTTGCCTAGTGTCTTAGTCAGGGTTTCTATTCCTGCACAAATATCATAACCAAGAAGCAAGTTGGGGAGGAAAGGGTTTATTCAGCTTACACTTCCACACTGCTGTTCATCACTAAAGGAAGTCAGGACTGGAACTCAAGCAGGGCAGGAAGCAGGAGCTGATACAGAGGCCATGGAAGGATGTTTCTTACTGGCTTGCTTGCTTCTCCTGGCTTGCTCAGCCTGCTTTCTTATAGAACCCAAGACTACCAGCCCACAGATGGTACCACCCTCAAGTTGCCCTCCCCCCTTGATCACTAATTGGGAAGATGCCTTAAAGCTGGATCTCATGGAGGCATTTCCTCCATGAAGCTCCTTTCTCTGTGACAACTCCAGCTTGTGTCAAGTTGACACAAAACCAGCCAGTACACCTAGGATGATGCAGTCTTAGATGTGATCCTCAGCAACACAACAACAAAATCTCACGAACCCTGAGCCCATTGTAACTAGAGATACATACACACAGAGGAGGAGCTAGCTTAGTGCCTTCCACTTCAGTATCTGACTTCAGACCATGTTTTTCCAATGCTGGTGTCATGGCCTAAATAATCCTCAGGTAGAAATAAGCGGCCTCTCTTACATATGTCAGCCCTCAACTGTGTGAATTTTGGGGTTGGTACCAGATAGTGCTGTTAGTACATGCCTCTAAGCATAACCATATCTCTTTACTCTTTACTGCCAGTAGCTCTACTTGTCCCAAATCTGTCTTTCCTGCTCCTACCTACAGATCTTTACTGATGTAGTGACTACAATCCAAACTGACAATGGAATTTGAGTTTAAAAAAAATAGAAAGAACATTTTAAACAAAAGAACAAAGTAAGACCCTCTCGACGGTGCCATCATGAAGAATAAAGCTGTGAGGAGACCCTGTTCTGGGGCCAAGCAGCTCGGAGACCGCAGCAGTTGGTGGTCAGAAACGATTTTAAACTCCTAGGAAGCATGAAAATAAGTTATACACGTGTAGTAATAATTGTATTTTTGTGAGGCTTGGCACACTGAAAAAGACATATTAATAGAATGTAACAGTCTTCTCCAGAGGTGGCATTTCAAGTCAGTGAGAGCTGGAGCAAGGCTCGGCCTTGAGAGTGCCAACTGTTCTCATCAGTTTTTAGCACCTATGTCTGACGGCTTGTAACTGCCTGTAACTCCAGCTCCAGGGCATCCCTGGTCTGGTCTCCACAGTCTCTGACACACATATGTTCAATGGCACACACTCAGGTTCACACATAAGTACATAAAATAGAAAAATAAAATCTTCAAATCAATAGGAAAGAACATGAGACTAGACTGATATTTAGGAGAACAGCTTACGCATATGCTGAACATAGAAGTTTTTTAAAAATATATAGAGATAGATTTATTTATTAAGATTTAAGACACTGTGGCTGTGACTCACCAGAAGAGGGCATCAGATCCCATTACAGATGGTTGTGAGCCACCATGTGGTTGCTGGGAATTGAACTCAGGACTCCTGGAAAAGCAGTCAGTGCTCTTAACCACTGAACCACCTCTCCAGTTCTGCGCATAGAAGCTTTGCTAAATCTGAAACAATCCCCAGAAGTTGAGAAAAGATTATTAAATTGCATCCTTCAAAAGACAAACAACAATTTTGTGGGACACAGTATTACTAGACGAGGAAAAATGAAACAAGTAAAAATGAACAGCTAGAATAAAGACTGGGTTTGTGTTGACAGGGTTAGACTAATATCTCTGCCTTTGCTTTTGACCTTATGGTATGCTAACATGAGTCACAGAGGGTGCCATCCACACCACAACATTGCACCAGCTTTGAGCTTTTTGTAATTCATAAGCTATTTCATGATGCAAAGCTTAAGGGGAGGGGGAATCTATTATGTATATGCAAATATATACAAATGCATTCATTTGCATATGAATGCATAAAATATCAGAATGGAGGAGCTCTCAACTTGGATGGGTTCTGAGTGGCAATAATGGAAGGTATTCTTTGGTTCTTCATAAATTTAAACTCTTGTATTTCAGAGACAGCTTCTCAAGGAAGACTGAGCAGAGAAGGTACACAATGGAAGTAGAGAATGAAAAAAATAGAAATCCTAAATGAGTGTTAGGTTTCCACCCTGGCTTCTCAGAACGTGATTGGCAGCTGTGGGAACCGGATCCCCTGCAGACTTCAGAAGGAACACGCCTACCTTCCGAACCAGGGCTCGCTGTGTTCTTTCTCTAAGAATGGTTTTCTGAGGTGAGTGTTTTTATAACAATTTAGTGTCGTGGAGTCCCTAGTACTCGGCACAGTGTGAAATTTATGCATCAGCAGAATTATCAAGCTAGCTTTCTGCCTTTCTAAGATTACTGGCTTTTCTCTTTTTTTGGTCTGGACTTGGTCACATTGTTGCAGGAAACGCATTGCATTTATTTTATTTTGAAAGTGGGCCTTCTCTTTGTTTTGTAAACACAAGATACTCACCTAACTTCTTTATTATATGGCTTAATTTGTTTCAAAAGCACAAATCAGTCATTTTTAGAAACAGGAAACATTTGAGACATTGACGGAATAGATACCGTTAAGTGGGAGGTGGAGTAAGAGGTCGTTGTATGGATTTTTCAAGTTAAACAGTTATCATAAACACTAATTACACCCCCCTTTTTTTCTGGCTAAACTTTTTAAAATCAGCTTTAATTTTCTTGCTTAATAACTTACATAGAGGCCATCTCCTCTACTGCTTCCCAGTACTGTCTGTAAACTGAGTCCTTTATGAGTACAACTGACTACAGCAGGGCTGGGCCCCTTCTCTACAGAAAAAGGAAGATAAATCCTGGTAGCAAGGAACATTTCATTTTGAAATTAAGAAATGCAAGAGCCAGCAGGGGACATTTAAAAGCTCATGCTGACCTTTCACTATTTACAGTTTTAAATATACACCCCCATTAATATTTGTGAGTAAATTATTGGGCTCTTACAAGGCTTTTTAATAAGATTAAATCTCCACCAGCTGGAGACCATGAGCCTCAGTCTTTCCTTAGGAGGAAACTTTTCTTTTCTTATTGTAATAAACACCCTGACAAAAGCAACTTAAAGGGAAAAGAGTTTATACCCTTTGAGGGGATCAGTCCATCACAACCAGGAAGATGTGGCTGCAGGCCAACCAGGAAAATACAGTGGGAGGAGCAGGAAGCTAACTGATCCCATGTATCTGGAAGGAGCAGGAAGCTAACTGATCACTTTGTATCCAGGAGGAACAGAAAGCTAAGTGATCACATTGCATCCAGGAGGAGCAGGAAGCTAACTAACTGATCACATTATATCAATACCCAGGAAGCAGAGGGTGAGCAAGGCCCACCTCCCAGTGATCTCTTTCCTCTAGCAAGGTTCTGCCACCTTCCCAAACAACACCCTAGCTAGGAACCAAGTGTTTAAGCCTATGGGAGGTTTCACATTCAAATCATAGCACCTCCCTTACAATAAATCCCAGAGAGCCCTGGGGGATGTGAAGCTGAAGAGTGCAGCCATCAATCTCTTCCCCCTAGCCCCCAACTTCTTGAACCAGCACTCTAGCTAGCTCTGTGATAGACAACTACATCCCCCCCAGTAGCACAGATTGTAACTGTGGGACTCAGTTTGGATCTCTCTCTCTTCTTTTCACCCTCTGTAGCCAGTCAGTTTATTGAGGCTTGCTCCATGCCATGTAGCCATTTTGTTCCATGTATGACAGCTATTTCATACTGTTGCTGTAATATGCCTGCCAGTCATTGACACAGAGAAATAACTTGACTCAGAGCATGGTCATGCTGATCACGTATCCTGTTATGTTCTGTATGAAGTTTGTAAATCTTAAGAAATCTCACAAAGTTTTCTATAGGACCCATCAAAGGTCAATATGAACTGTTATATCTAAAATTACTTGAATCAGTGATGACCAACAGGCAGCACTTCCTGTACCTGCATATGAATTCACTGTGGTTTTTGCCTTTATAAGCTCACGGAGAAAGATGTATAGAGATCATAGCTCAGACCCTGATTGATCAGTATTACGGTGTGCATTCAATAAGCCATCCCTGTCTGACTGAGATAGGTGTTCATATAGTTTATGGGGTGACTCCTGGACCCCAACCAAGCAACCACAAAATCCTTCTCCACAAGGTTCCTATGCAGAGCACCCCTGCATTTGATATCCTCACTGCCCCGTGTCTCCTTTATTAAGATCCTCCTGTCTCTGCCTCCCAAATGCTAGGATAAGGGTCCCATCTCCTGTTATCCCCATGTGTCTCCATTACTGATGCCATTACCAACATATAGATTCTTTCTACCTAGACAATGCCAGTGATAACTTCCCCTCTTACACAGTGTGTCAGAACAGTGCAGCAGGTGATCTTGTTCCATCCCCCAGTCTTGAGAGTCTTCTCTGAGCCTTTGTTTTTGTTTTTCTTTGACTGGTCTTTTTTCTTTACTTCTCTTTCTTTTTTTTTTCTTTCTTTTAATTTTCTTTCTGTTGCTAGGATAAAACATGTTGGCCAAAAGCAACTTAAGGAAGACATGGATTTATTTCAGCTTACAACTCACAGATCACAATCTATCATTGAAGGAAATCAGGATAGGCACTCAAAGCAGGAACCATGGAGAAACTCTCTGCTGACTTACTCTCTGGCTCACATTGATTCATGCTCAGCTCACTTTCTTATATAGCCCAAGACTATCTGTCTGGAGATGGTGCCATCCACAGCACTCTGGCCCCTCCTACATCAATTAATGAAGACAGTCCTGAAGCGGAAACTTAAGGGTTCTTGGAAAGTAAGTTGGATGGTGTTTTGCTGGGGCAAACATATGCTGAAGTGTTTAGCTGAAGTGAACTCAGGTGAAAGACTAAAGCAGATTTGCGAAGAAACGTTTCACTGAAGCAGACACAAGAAGGATGTTCTGCTAAAGCAAGTACCTAAAAGGACATGTGATGAGAGATTCTTTGCTAAGGACACTCGTGTATTGGTCTACCTTACACTTCATAATTCAGCTGCATTTGTCAGGACTCCATAAAGAGAAATGCACCAAAAAACTTCTGGTGGTGTACTACAGTTTTTTGCTGCTTCTGCAGACTGGGGCAGATTGGTAGAGTGATGTCAGCTGAGACAAATATACACACATGCTGAGGCAAGATTTGTGAAGGACATGTGATGTTTGAAGGGAGTGTAAAAAAGACTCAACAGACAGTGATGGAGTGTGGCTTGATTATAGAGCTTGCTGTGCAATGCTTGTTAGTCTCAAGTCTTCGCTGATCTTTTCTTCTCTGAGAGAAACACAGCCGAGAACTTCTCCTGGTCCCTCCTGCTGACTCGAGCCAAGGCTGAGGCCTGACTGTCTCTGGTAGGTAGTGCCACTGCTGCTGATTCATGTTTGCTATCCCTACTCTACCAAGCCAGACTGCTGGTGTATCCGTGAAGTATTTGCGAGTAGATGGAGCTGCCGATGCTGACCTGTGAACTGAACTGCAGATTTCCAGACAACACAGACAGGAGTTGCTTCAAAGAACCTTTCTAAACAGGTCCGCTTCTCTGGTATCCTTTCCTTTCCACTACCTCTGGTGGGTGGTGGGCAAAGGGGGAGGTTAAAACATTTAAGAGCCATCATTAAAAATAAGGTTTGAAAAAACTAAAGTTACACAATCCCTCACAGAGATGCCCATAACTCAACCTATTAAATTCAAATTACTCAAATTACTCTTCTCTTTTTTTTTTTCCAGGTGATTCTGGGCTATCTCAATTTGACAATTAATGCTAACTATGACAGGTTTCATGGGACTAGGCCTTGAATTCATGATGTTGCCATGAATGATCTTAGACTTCTGATCCTCCTGCCTCTCTGCCTCCCAAGTGCTAGGACAATAGTGGAGGGCTTCACTTCCCCCTGAGTTTTTATAAGAAATCACTTGGAGAGCCTCTATTTTCTAGGTGGTCCCAGTTTCTATATCTAGTCCTCTCTCTACTTCTCCTCTAATCTCTTGACTTCACACACCACCTCAACTGGACTTGGTGGCTCATACCGATGGCGGTCGAGAGGCTGAGGCAGGTGGATTACTATTACAGGTCAACCTGGGCTACACAGTGAATGCTACGATTTCCTCTTCAGCCTAGCTACACAGTGAATTTCAGGCCAGCCAGGGCTATGGATAAATACTCCCATGTCAATGTCCAAGGTTCTAATTCAGTTCCAGGATACTTGGAAGCCCTGAGGTTTCCAGCTGTATAGAACCAGGACA
Organism: Rhynchomys soricoides; assembly: GCA_019843965.1. Lineage (NCBI taxonomy): Eukaryota > Metazoa > Chordata > Mammalia > Rodentia > Muridae > Rhynchomys > Rhynchomys soricoides. The sequence continues at coordinate 2,613,510 of JADRCH010000033.1, forward strand.
AAGCCACATACGTCTTAGCCACTTTCTTTGCTTCCCTGGCTCCAGATGGAATCCTCACTCAACCTTCCCTTTTCCCAAAATTCAAGCATTCAAACTCTCAATCACTCAGACTCACATCTAGATTCATCACGTTTTCTCCTCAACACAAGTCTCAAATACTGTCTTTTCCCAGCAGATGTGGGGGAAGCCATGGCCTTGTGCTAAGTCAACACACCAGCCATTCCTGCCTTTCCTCTGTGTTGTGTCCCTTTCTGCAGAATCAACAATTAAAGACTGCTTCTTCCTCACATGTCTCTCGGATTTATTATCTTCTTGCCACGACTTTACACTGGTGTCTGTCTTTCTCCTCAATGGTTGTTTGTCATACCTTGAAGGGAAAGAGAAACAGGTTTGTGGAAAACTGTTGACATGAGGTGATGGCCTTCGAAAGGGAGAGCAAGCCTTCAGATTCAAAGAGGAGCCACATTAAGAGAAACAGCCATCATGTATAGCATGCAGGAGGCCTGAAGATAGGAACAGAACTTTCAGATCCTGAAATACCAACTGTGTATGCATCACAGTCACAGACAGACATAATGGGCCCTTCAGGTACAGAAAATAAAAAGGGGTCTGCGTCTTCTAGGTTTTCAGGAAGCTCAGGAAGCTTCCTACCAGGGAATCTAGTCTGGCCTAAGCTACATGCTAAGGAGGACAGAGGCAGGTATAGGGTGAGGCCATAAACTTACTTGTAGCCTAGAAGGGGAGGGCCTGCAGGCCACAGCACAGCCTGCTTTCTTATCAGCTGTGTTCTAGAGAAAGCTGCAGGGGGTGTGGCCTATCAGTAGGCAAAGACATCCTTTATTGTTCCAGTCTTTGGGAAGTAGTGCTTTGCCTCAGATTCCATTGCTGCTGTAAGGAAAACACCACGGTTTCTGTGCACTACTTCGGTGGCCTGAGACTTCTTGCTTACTGGTTTGATCCTCACTTTATAATTTCCACCCTATGCACATCAGATGAGCTTGCTTTCAGCAGTCAACAGGGAAATTTTTACCCAGGCTTGACGGGCGAGTTTTTTATCTTTCTGACTGGATAAGAGGTTCAAAGTCCGGAGCTAGTACAGATGCCAAGCAATACAATTTAAAAATTACCCAGACCTTCCTGTTTTCCTCCTCCCTGACCTTGGCATGGTGACTTTGACCTTTCCAAGATGCACAAGATGGTTGCTGCACCTTGAGGGTGTTTAGTATCCAGGCAGACAGGACACGGAAGGGTTTCTAGCACCCGGGTATCTTTCTTATATTTGAGATGAGTTTTACCCCACCTCACTTCTGTTAATGCACTTTTACATCTCTCTGGAGTATGTTGTAAATCTTCCTCACCATAAGCAATGAGAGTTTTATGACTATCTTGACCCATCATGACTCATAACTGCAATATAGGGCCTCTTGGGAGAAGGGGGTGTCACGATAAAACAGACTCACATTCTGTATACCGGAAGAAGAGCTGGTTTCTGGGGAAACAGTGGGATCCGTGGAAGAGAGAAACTCAGAGGATATGGGTACCGCAAGGTTCCAATCCAGCCATCTTAACTGCCAAGACTACCCATCTCCCAGCCTAGCAGAGAGTGGAACCAGAGCTCTGGGGCCGAGAAACCAAACTAAGTTCCTGGTTGAGTCAGCCTGGTAGTCTTAGGGCAGGAGTGGGCGTGGGAGTAAAGAGAGGTGGAGAACCAGATACCCTGGGAGACTTTGCTGAGCTATGTCCTCTCCTGAGAAAGTCTACCGTGACCCCCAGGAACACACTCAGGTCCCTGCCAACCCCCTGTTGGGATCATGTGTTTAAGCCACTAACAGTTTTGTTGAAGGGGTTAAGGATGGGGCCATCAAACACTTGGGACAAGGAGTGTGCAAACTGTACTACACTCTTTAGTCCTTTCATTAATCTTGAAGATTGCTTTTGATTTAAACTTTGAATACAGTAATATTTCTTTAAAAGAATTCTGAGTTACCATTTGATTAAACTGGAAAGGAGTTTGTGTCTCCAGAGGCTTCAAGCTTAGGAAGACATTCAATCACTTTGAATCCTTCCTCAAAACAAGACATACAATGAAAAAATATATAAAATGTGCATTTCTGTATTTAAAGATTGGTTAAGTTGAGGTTTACTCCCTGAGACTCAGGCCAACAAAAAGTTACTCATTGTAACATGCAAGACTCTTTACCAAATAGAAAAATGAGTAATTCTACAAAAAAAAAAAAAAAGGCACTCTGTAAAGCCCTAAATTTTTTACCAAAATAACAGGAACTTGCTTAAATGATGCAAGGGGTCTGAGAGGCTTTCATCACATCCTCATGGGTATGTCTGTGGCATGCAGCAGACCAACTCACTAATCAGCTTGGCTTATATACTGTGTAAGACCAGGCTATAGTAGGCCTTGAGCGATGACAATCTGCCTCCCAAGATGGGCTCCGGGAGAGACTTCCTCAGTTCTGATGCTTCAGCCCATGGACAGAAATGAGACCATGGACAACCCCAAAGAGAAAGACTTTCAGCCCCATGGTCATGCCCAGTCAGACTGGACACAGTGGTCAGACTGGACACGATGAGGTAAGCCTAGAAGCTGGTGTCTGCAGATTAAGGAAATCACTCCATTCATATGGAGCACTGAGATTGTAGAGTGCTGTGCAGTGGGCCAGTTTACAGACCGCCATAGCTCCCACATCAGTGTTCGATGTGCCTATATTAACTTCATTCACTTGTTCCTGATATGTCCATTGATAGCATATTGGGAGCAAAAACTCCATTAATATGCCCAGATACCAGACTTAGATTTTGCAGTTAAATAAAAATGCATTTCAGAAGGACCAAAGTCATATGTTTTAGCCTGATGATGTTTTTATGAAAAACAAAAAAACCTTGGTGATATTTTTAATCTCTTCTGGGATCACTGAGTGCTGACTAAAAGGGAGTCTCAAGGTACCATTGAATACTTTCCTTTTTATCTGGAATCCCCCGTACAGCCAGTGCTAGGCCATTACTGGGCTCATAATCACTTGGTCCTTGTTAGTTCAGCATGTCCCAGATTTTAAAATGATACAATGTTGCAACCTTGTCTTTGTGATCACTCATTCTGGGTACATCCAAGTACAAGAAAAACTGCATGGGACTGGAGGAACATCTTGGTCCCTAGAAGCAATGAGGGAGGTAATGACCTTGCATTAGGAGGGAGCATTCGGAACAATGGCTCTGCCTGCTCCATTTGGTTTCCTCTTATTATTCAGCCAAAGATTGGTAAGGCTTCCCTTCATGCTAAAATTCATATATATATATTCCCATATACAAACACATATGATCTCACACACACACACCCATATATATATATGTATATATGAAATCTCATATAAAAACACATATATATGATCCCATACACACATACACATATGTGAAATCCCATATACAAACACATATATATGATCTCACACACACACATATATAGATATAGATATACATGCACATACATACGTATATCATCCTCTTACTCACTACAAATGACTGTTAGGCTTTTCCTAGTCTAGAAATATATTTTCTATCCAAGCCTGCTGAAAGACATACCTGAACAAAGTACAAACACTTCAGCTGTGGAACATTTTTTCAAATGAAATCTTAGCTGCGTGCTGGGGGCTCAGCAGTAAGTGAGCTACGACTGCTTTTCCAGAGGACCAGAGTTACCAGCTCCCACGTCAGGCAGCTTGCAACCATTTGTAACTCCAGCCCCAGGGGATCCAACACCCTTGCTGATCTCTGCACACACACACACACACACACACACACACGCACACTGCACACGCACACATACATGTACTCAAACATATACATGTAAATAATAAATTTCACACATACATACATTCACGCACATAAATAAAAACAAGCCTTTTCATTTTAAAGAGGGCTGGAGAGCTAGCTCCATGGTTAAGAACATTTGTTCTTACAGAGGAGTGGATTTGATTCCCAACACACATGTAACAGATCACAATCATCTGTAACTTCAGTTCCAGGGGATCCAGGGCCCTCTTCTTGCCTCTGTGGGCGCTGCACACACATGATGTACATATGCTCAGGCAAAACACTCAGATGTAGAAAATAAAATAAACTTACAAAAAGAAAAAAATCTTAGCTGGAATTCTTGGATCTGATGCGGTAGCTACATAGGTTGACAGCAGTACGGGGACTCATCAAGAAGGGACAGGATCCCATGAGCACAGCTCTTTCATACAACGCGTCTTCTGGCTTATAGTGTATGCTAGTACACTTGACAAAACACAGAATAGGGTTTTGGCAAGCCCAAAGAGTTTGGAAAACTCTGTGTCAAATCTTGTCCTAGACTATGAGACTCCTTCAAAACGACAATCTGCACACCCTGCCAATGTTACCACAGATGTAGGGTCCAGGATTCCCCCAGGTTGAAAGGAGAAAGCATCCTTGACAAAGGGAGTCTGCCATTTTACACCAAGCTCAGGCCTTTCCAGTAACGTCAGACTTTAACCTAAGCAGCAGGACAACACCAACGCAGCAATCAAGCTAGGACAACAGTTTCAAAGTATCTTCAAAGAGCTCGGGGCAGTAAATGATCAGCTGTGATGTTTTAAGATTGGGAAGTTCTAACATCAGTTATCACCAGCAACATCATCATCGTCACCATAATCATCAACACCATCACCACCAACACCATCATCATCAACACCATCGTCACCAACACTATCATCATCAACACCATCAACACCAACACCATCATTAAAAACGTTTTGTGAACTAAGCCCATGTCAGGCACCATGCAGTTGTCTCATCCTTCCCATGGCCTTCTGTGGTAGAAACTGAAAAAGTGTCTTGTTCAAGGTCGCACAGCTAGTGAGTGGAAAAGTCAGGACAGGACTGTGAAAGAAGTGTTTGAACCCAGCAGAAGACTGTGAGCAATCAGTGAAATGGGAGCATCCCCAGCACCCAGTGTGGGTCCCCTTTATGGTGGGAGGGTGTGGTGATGGAGGCCTGAGGCAGCTGTCACATCACATCACAGTCAAGGAGAGAGAGAGAGACAGAGACAGAGACAGAGAGAGACAGACAGAGAGAGACACAGAGAGAGAGAGAGAGAGAGAGAGAGAGAGAGAGACTATGAATGCTGGTGCCCAGCTCATTCTCTCCCTTCTATTAGTCCAAGACCCCAGCCCATGGGGTGGTGTCACCCACAGTTAGGGTGGGTCTTCCTACTCAATTAGCCCAATCTAAAAATTCCTGCACAGCCATGCCCAGAGGTATGTCTCGTCGGCAATTCTAGATCCTGTCAAACTGACGGTTGATACTATCAACAGAAGGATCCGATGAGCTAACATCTGAGGGGCTGTGGAACCATAACAGCCCAGGGTTATGGAGGAAGGATCAAGGAGAGCTTCAACCCCAGACACCTCAGATGAGGACAGCAGGAGTTAGCTCCCTCCCCCTTCCAACTTGGTGCCATACAGCCTGCTCCCCCACCATCAACCCTAGTAAGAATTTGATTACTCTGACAGTTATCAGACCTCACTCCCTAACTGATCTTACAAGGTCCCCCCCACCTCCACCCCACCCCAACACTACAGCCCCTAAGTATGCAGATGAAGCATCTTCCAAAACCGCTGCCCTGGCCAATTGTACACAGCCACCCAATTCTTGCCCCAGACACCCTGACCACCTCCCCAGGGGCATAAATACCCTTTCTCCCCAATAAACTGCACCATTCTCTGAAGCTGTTCCCTGGTGTGTTTTTATTGTTTGCCCGAGCACACACTGCAGACCAAGAGCTTGCCTGCACACACCTGTGCCAGGCTGAGCTTCCCTCCCTCCAGTCCAGCCAGGTGCTGTAAAGGGCCTGGCTACCCTGAAGGAGAAGCTGACATGGAGCAGCAAGTGGCTTTACTTATACAGTTTCCATACATTGTAGCACATCACGTAGAAGGAAGTGCTCCCAGCAATAGGTACTGTCATGTCCACCATACCACAAAAGAAACAATGTGTTTAGAGTGGGTAAGAAACTAGCTGAAGTTGCACAGCTGACTGAAAATAAGCAAGATTTAAATGTAACTCATTTTTCTTTGTTTATGCTCTGAACTTGCTCCAAATCAGCTGTGTCTCCTGTACAAAAAGATTGTGTTCCAGTTTGTCTAGAATTGAAGAGTGTTTTCTCACAGAGATAATTTCTAGGTGCTAGGGCTTCCAGATCTCACCTCAGCAGCCTATTGATATCACAATATTGCTGAAATTCTACCCATTTGCAGGAGAAATAGAGACAAGATGCTTCAGTGAGGGTAAAGAAAGCAAATAGGAAAGTAAGAGCAATGGGCCGGGGAACAGACTTATTCCACTCTGTGTGTGTGTGTGTGTGAGAGAGAGAGAGAGAGACAGACAGACAGACAGGCAGACACAGACTGACAGAAAGACAGACATCAGAGGAAAACTTAGTAGAGTTCCTTCCTTCCTTCCTTCCTTCCTTCCTTCCTTCCTTCCTTCCTTTCACAGTGGGGGCCTAAGGATAGAACTCAGTTCTTCAGGCTTAGCCACAAGCACCTTTACCCACAAGCCATCTCACCAGCCCAGGAAACGCTTTTATAACCTTAGAAAACTATGTCAAAGGACTCCAAATTCCCTAGAAGCAGCAAGGAAGGTAAGTGACAACTTTTGTGGTGGTTCTGAAAATGTCCCCAGACTCTGGACAGGACTCCAGCTCACCCTGAAGTTCCTCTTCTTGATACAGCAGCAGTTACCACGCACTCTCACCAAAATCACCAAGGCTATTTTGTTTTCTTTCTCGGTTTTGTACCAACAAGAGGTATATGATATATATTTTTGAATGCATGGAATTTAGAACCCAACATGGAAACTAAAAATCAAAGCTCCGATAAACAGAGAGGCAAGTAAGTGACCTTGGCCCTGCCTGAGCAGGGATCAGTCAGTGTTTGAGAATAGCTTCTCTTCTGGGTCTCTGGGTCATTTTTCTCAACACAACAGGGTATGTGTCCTTGGGGCTGGGAGTGCTTGCCTGGTGCACAGAAGGTCCTGGATTCAATGGAAAAAAAGATTGCTGCGAAAGTGTTTAGGAGGGAGAAAGAAAACAAAAAATCAAGAAAGAAATTACTTTATGAACACACTGCAAACACTGGTGCAGGCTCAGAGGAACCACTGACACCTTTCAGGAAGGTGCAGCCATAACCTGTAGGACTTGCAGACAGTTAACATGAACCCTTCAAGAGGGCTCTGGCTCTGCCTGCCCTTACACCAAACCAAGAAGCAAAATCTTGGCCTTCTTCAAGATGACACAGGTGAGGAAAGCACTTGCCACGCAAGCCAGACCAGTGGAGCCCAGTCCCCAGCACCCACAGTAGAAGGAGAGAATTGACTCTTAAAAGTTGTTCTCTGACCTACACACAGACACAGACACACTCACACACTCACACACAATCACATATCCATACGCATACAATTATACACGTGCGCACGCACACATTCTTACACATTCACACACACACTCACAATCGCACGCTCATACACACTCACACCGTCTAACACACTCTCGCACACTCACATATTAATATATACACACATAAATCACACACTCACACACACTCACACACTCACAACTCACACACACTCTCACAACTCACTCATGATCAACTTTTTACTTAACTTTTTATTGATCCTTTGTGAATTTCACATCACACACTCCAACCCACTCATTTCCCCCTCCCTTCACACCCACCCTCCCCTCTTGCAACCTCCCCCCACCAACAGAGAAAGAGAAAAATCTCACTCTAGTGGAGTGTGCCACAGTGTCCCACAGTACACCCTTTTGTCCACGATTCTTTACTTGAAAAGGTTCACTGCAATGAGTCAGTGCTCTGACTGGAGGCCTCTGGCTTCTGCTACTCTATCAACACTGGGCCTTCTCCGGGACTCCTCTTGGATATCCTGTTGTCGCCCTGTGTCATGGAGATTCTGCAGCTTTGGATCTGTAGAAAAAGCCCCTTCACTCACTTAGCAGTTCATAGATGGGGTAGATGTCGGGGTGGGCCAACTCAGAGCCCTGGATCTGAGACTGTGTGATAGCTGAGCTGATCATCCCACCAGCTCCCTGTACCCACAGCACCAGGGTGAGCTCTCCAGCCAGCTCCACAGCCAGCAAGGGGCGGGGCCAGCTCTCCTGGTCTCATGCCCTGGGGCCGGCTCACCTACAGTAGCTTCTCTTCCAGAGCCAGCTCTACTGTGCTGCCCAGGTAAGATGCAGGGCCTGTTCTCTCAATGCTGCAGTGGGTGAGGGGTGGGGCCAGCTCTCCCATAATGCCCAGGTGAGGTGTGGAACCAACTCTGCACAGCCCTCAAACATCAACATGGCCCCAGGTAGCAGCCCAGCCCAGGGACATCTGCTTGGCCTTGGTGGTATTAGACACCAGCTGTTGCAACACCAGGATATCACGATGGCCTTAGGTGGCATCGATAACTACTCACATCACGCTGTTCCTCACCACCCTCAAGTCTCCAGTTCTGTCTCTCTTCACTGTGCATGCAACCTTCTGCTTCTCTTTCTCTTCCATCTCTCCATCACTTACTTGTTCCTCTTAGTGGTGCCTGGAGCCTCTGAGAGTCTGGGGTTGTCTCAGGAATGCTATGCCTCACCTGTGATATGTGACATCAAGCATGGGTCTTCTAGGGCATAGTCTGCCAGCCTGGGCCTGCATTGCACCAGGCTGGGGGTCATCTCAGGCTTGTTCTACTGACCCAGGAATGTGATGTTATAATCATCTTCTTAAAGCTCGATCCTTTACTTAAAACTGCCCAGAAAGTAGTGCAGTTCTGTCTCAAGAACAATCTATAGGAAATGACTTTCTGGTGAAACTCAGTAATCGTGAATTTATACTGAATAGTTCTCGTCTTTTTGTTTGTACTGCTACCACATGGGTTTTCTATAACGTCACCTGGAAGAGTGATTGGCCTTAAAATCTATCCATGACATTCTAGAATTATGCAAGAACACTCAGTCCGGTTTTAATATAAAATAAAATGTCTTTAAACATAACAGGCCTTTTCTCGGCATGTCAAAAGTTCCCTATAGTAAAAAAATAAAATAAAATAAACAAAAACCTGTAAATTTTCACTGTCTTTTGGACAAAAGGTGATTTAAAAACCTATTTCATTTTCCTTTGTAAAACAGGCCCACGGGTAAGCCAACACTTTATATGAAGTTGCTTGAAGACTTAACTCAAAATGATGAAGACTTTTTTTTCCTCTTTTGACAGTTTTTGTCTCATAAAGGAGCTGTTCTCCATGGGAGGATTTCATTATTTTAGGACTGAGAACAGGGCAAGAGGGAGTGGGCCACAGGTCTTATGTAAATGGCTCCGTTGGGAGCTGGCCACACTTCTGCTTCTGTCTTCTGCTCTCAGGGAGAGGGTCTCTCTCCACTCCTTGAAAGAGCTGGCCAGGTATTAATGGATGCTTAATCTGACCATTCAGGGAAACATAGCTGGTGGATTGCAGCTCCGGGGCAGGCTGACATAGCAAGAGCCCATCTTAACAGAGAGAAAGGAGCTAGAGAGATAGCCCAGTGGATAAAGCTCATGCCTCCCAAACACTAAGACCTGAGTCTGACCCCCAGAACCCATGCAAAAAAGCCGGGTGTGGTGACCTGTACCTGAAATTCCAGCACTGAGAGGAGAGGCAGCTTGTCCTTGCTAATTGTTGGCCAGTCAGCATAGACTAATTGACAAGTTCCAGGCCAGTGAGAGACTCTATCTTATAAAACGAGATGAAGAATTTCTGCGCTTAATCTCTGGCTTCCACACCCTCACTGTGATGGTTTGTATATGCTTGGTCCAGGGAGTGGCATTATTAGAAGGCGTGGGGCCCTGTTGGAATAGGTGTGGCCTTGTTGGGGTAGGTGTGTCACTGTGGTGTGGGCTTTGAGACCCTCATCCTAGCTGCCTGGAAGCCAGTATTCTGCTAGCAGCCTTCAGATAAAGATCTAGAACTCTCAACTCCTCCTGCACCATGCCTGCCTGGATACTGCCACGCTTACGCCTTGATGATACTGGACTGAACCTCTGAACCTGTAAGCCAGCCCCAATTAAATATTGTTCTTTTAAGAGTTGCCTCGGTCACAGTGCCTGTTCACAGCAGTAAAACCCTAACTAAGACACATATATATGTGCATCCACACACAGACACAAACACTCACTATACCTGCATACACACAAAGGAAGAAGGAAGGAAGAAGTGAGAAGGAAGGATGAAGGACTGGAAGGAGGGGGTGGGGCCTTACCTTGGTCTTGCTTATAGAATCAAACCCAGGCAGGCTAAGGCCTGAGCCAGAGAAGTTCCCGGACACTGCTCTGCTAGCAAGTGTCTATTATTCCGTGCTCAGTTATGGAGTAATGAGCAGACACACAAATGGGTCATTCCTCTTTCAGTGCTACCAGCAGGTGATAACACTCATAAATTGAAGTGAGTCTTACCAAAGCTACACTCAATGAGAGGGCAGAGTGCTTGGCCTGGCTACCCTAACTTGTGTGCATCTGCATGCCTGTGTGTTGTGCGTGCGTGCGATGTTTATGGCCTGGTGTTGGTCAATAGAAAGATATTTTCAGGGACAATCACTCACAGAATAAAGCTGCTGCTTGTTAAATGCCTGAGAGCCTGCCTCTAAACTTGCTTTTGTATCAGCTAAGGCCCAGAGGACTAACTTAGATCGATCCCATAAACAATGATGATGACACAGAGTAGACTCTGCTCGTTATAATAGAAAATTTGATGCCCAGAAACATTTTCACCCACCATTGTTAACATAAACATGTATGAGGAAGCATGACCACTAACTGAACATGCTCAAGAATGTGGCTTCTGACAAGTGAGTAATGTGTGTATACGCTATCTGTACTGCACAGAACAATTCTGGTGTTTCCCAGAAGCCCCTTCTCCCTGTCCACTGCCACCACAACCCCCAGATCTAATAGACATTCGTCTTTTTTAACTTCTTCAGACAGTTTTTGTCTCCTTTAGACCTACAATCATACAGCATGCAGTCTTTCCAGACAGGTATTTCCACACCTAGCAACAGTCATTTCCGTATCTTTTCCTAGCTTGATAGCTCATTTCCTGTGAGCACTGAATAATATCCCGCAATCTAGACATGATAACATTTTCCCTTTTAGTGAAGATAGATTTTTTTTCTCATGCAATATATCCTGATTACAGTTTCCCCTCCCTCTCATCCTCCCAGCTCTTCCTCCCCTCCCCTCTCCTCTGAATCCCCCCCCCTTCTGTCTCTCATTAGAAAATAACAGGCTTCTAAGAGACAACAACGAAACATGACAAAATAAAATGTAATAAGACACAACAAAAACCATTAAGGTTGAACGAGGAAATCCAACAGAAGGAAAAGATTCCCAAGAGCACTTACAAGAATCAGAAGAATCAGAGACCCACTTGTTCTCACACTTAGGAGTCCCATAAATATTAAAGTGAAAGCTATACTATACACAGAACATGCTTGGTGCAAACCCCTGTCGGCCCTGTGCTTGCTGCTTCAGCCTCTGTGAGTTCATATGCGCTTGCTCAGTTGAGTTAGAGGAGCTTGTTTCCTCGGGTTCTCTACCTTATACTCTTTCTGCCTCCTCCTCTGCAGAATTCCCTGAGCTCTGACAGGAGGGATTTGGTGGAGACATCCATTTAGAGATGTGTGTTCCAAAGACTCACTCTGTCTGTCTCTGTCTCTCTGTCTCTCCTCTCTGCCTCTGTCTCTCCTCTCTGTCTTTCTGTCTATTTGTTTCTCCTCTCTGTCTCTCTTCTCTGTGTATCTGTCTGTCTCTCTGTCTCTCTGTCTCTGTTTCTGTCTTTCTCTCTCTGTGGATGTGCGCACGCACTCACCTGTGTGCATGCATGTAATGTCTGCCTGAGGGTCTCTGTGTCTGTCCCCATCTTCTGCAGAAAGAAGCTTCTCTCATGATGATTGTAAAGGGCACTGATCTACGAGTAAGAAAGGATATCATTGAGAGTCATTTTATTGATATTGTTTTTTAAGACCAGTAGTGTTTGGCTTTACCTGAGGTCTCTGGTTATCTAGTCTCTGGTTCTTGGCTATCCAAGCAGTATCAGGTATGGATTCCAACTCATGGGTTGGGACTTAAGTCACATCAGACATCAGTTGGTCATTCCCACAAGTTCTGTGCCACCATTGCCCTGGCTTATCATTCAGGCAGGACAGAATGTAGGTTAAAGGTTTTATGACTGGGTTGGTGTCCACGTTTCTCTTTTGAGAGCCAGCCAAGTACCTTCCTGAACCAAAGACAGCAGAACGTAGGGCGAAGGTTCCATGTAGGCATCAGCTGTGCTTCTCCATTCTGGGATCCTGGGATCCTGGGATCCTGAGGTTTGACAGAGCTCCTGGGAGTCAAGCTGCCTCTGTGACCTTGAGATCCTGGTGTGACCAAGCTCCTGGGATCCTGGGTGTGTTAGAGCACATGGGAGTGGAGCTTCCTCTGGGTGTTGTGGGACTGGCTGAGGAGTTCACACCCCATAACCAAACTTTTAAATTCAGAATGCACTATATTCAGAATATATTCAGGAAATATGTGTAATGAACACAGGTATCTAGTTGAAGGATAGGATATGATAATTGTCATAGTTGACATCTCCCGGTGCAGCCACCAGACAATTCTTTCATCTTGTCACAGTCTTCTGAGGTGAATGCTGGTACAAAGTGACTTATTTGAAGTCTCCTCTCCCATACATTTTGGTAAAGTAGAGTAATCCTGTGTTCTTTAGAAAGCAATATCTCCATGTTGCTTTGAATCCAGTTTTGACTAATCCTTCTGATGGCAACAGGTCTTATCAAGGTTTTGTGACTTCGCTGTCTGTGCCTAGTATGGCTGTCAGCTCCGATGTTTCAGGATATACACGGAAATGCATGTATACCAGCACAAAACTGAAAACAAGGTGTCGTCTGCAACTTTCCAGGCTGCAGTGGAAAAAACAACTACTTGTCCTTATGCAAAAGAGGTTGCATCACTAAGGGAACAGCCTGAGCTCCTTTGACACTAATAGCTGTGATTTCAGGCAGGCACTTTGCTTCCTCTCTGCACAGTCCCATTTGCAATGATAAGTTGCTTTTACTGCCATCTTCTCTCGGAGCTCAGTTACCCTCTTGATGAGATTACTGCTCATCAGTTTAGCACAAATGTGTATCATGAATGCTCTCGCTAATTCCACAACAAAGTATTTTTTAACTTCTCTCTCCCATTCTGATAGAGTTGCTTTTTAAAATCATTTCGCATCTATTTAGTGTGTGTGAGTGTGAGTGGCTGTGTGTGTGAGTGTGTGGATGAGTGTGTGTGTGAGTGTATGTGTGTGCACAAGTGTGTATGCTCTAGTGTCTGTGTGTGTGAGTGTGTGTGCACGAGCATGTGTGCTCTAGTGTGTGTGAATGTGTGTGTGAGTGTGTGCATGTGTGCACACACTAGTGTACGTGTGCCATGGCATGTGTATAAAGGTCAAAGGACAGCATGTAGGAGGAAGTTCTTTCCCTCTGAGTGAGACCTAGGGATTGAACTCAGGTTATCAGTGTTGGCAGCAAGTGCCTTTACCCACTGAACTATCTCACTGGCCCTAAATCTATCCTTCAGTATAAAAGTATCCAGTATTCCAGAGGAAAACTTAGACTACGGAAACAAGTCCGGGTACATTTCAGTTTATTAAGGACGGGCCTAGAGGGACAGCTCAGTGGCCAAGGGTGCTTATTTCTCTTCCAGAGGAGCTGATTTTGATTCCCAGCACTCATGTTGGGCAGACCTAAGTTACCTCCTGTAACCTCCGCTCTAAAGGTTCCAGTGCCCTCTTCTGGCCTCTTCAGGTACCCATACTAATGTCACACACACACACACACACACACACACACACACACACACACACACGGAGAGAGAGACAGAGAGACAGAGACAGAGAGATAGAGAGAGGGACAGAGACACAAAGACACCAAGACACACACAGAAAGGGAGAGAGAGACAGAGAGATACAGAGACAGAGAGACAAAGAGACAGAGAGAGGGAGAGACAGAGAGAGGGAGAGAGGGACAGAGGCACCGAGACACACACACACACACACACACACACACAGAGAGAGAGAGAGAGAGAGAGAGAGATTTTAAAATTAGTTAAAGGATTAACCATGGTATTGCATTCTATTCCTTTTGGTTTTTTAGGCTGGTTTGTTGATTTGGTGTGTGTGTGTTGTTGTTGCTGCTGCTGCTGCTGCTGCTGCTGCTGTTATCATTCTTCCTCTTCTTCCTTTTCCTCCTCCTCTTCCTCCTCTTCTATTTTATGTGTATGAGTCTTTTGCCTGCATGTATGTCTATGAAGCACGAGAGTGCCTAGTGCCCTCAGAGGCCAGAAGATGGTGTCAGACCTCCTAGAACTAAAGTTACAGATGTTTGTGAGCCGCCATGAGAACGCTGGAGAATCAAACCCGGGTCCTCTTTACTGCAGTCAGAGTCAGTAAAGGGCTTTCCTCTGTATCTCTCTAATTGCTCATTTGTGCTCGATAAGATAAGCCAAGGTTCTCTTACCCACTGCTGGGAATAAGCCCAGCAGTTGACATTGGGTTTGTTCCAGCTTATTCCTGAGAGTCTTGTCATCTTCCAAGGTTCCTACAAACAAAAGTTATTCTCCATGTTACTCTTCTTCCTCTTCTTCTTCTTCCTCCTCCCCTTCCTCCTCTTCTTTGTTTTCCTCCTCTCCCTCCTCCCCCTCCTCTCCCTCCTCCCCCTCCTCTCCCTCCTCCCCCTCCTCCTCCCCCTCCCCCTCCTGCTCCCTAGAGTATTTCCTTGATGCCCTAGAAAGCCTTATTCCTTCATGTATACCCAGTGGTGTCTTGTAAGAACCCCACCACAACACAGCAGCTGTTATTTTTCATTTGGAGAAATGTTTTTTATCTTTACATTAACTTTGCACTAGCTGATTTTCTCATAGCTGTCACCAAGTACATTACAAAGGAAGAATGTTACATGAGAAAGGAAGGTTCATTTTGGCTCACAGTTCAATACAATCCATCATGGCTGTCCCGGAAGCATCTGATCACATTGTATCCATAATCAGGAAGCGAAGAGAAACCAAAGTTAGTGCTCTGCTTGCTTTCTCTTTTTCATTACGTAGTGATCCCAGGCCACAGGATGAAGCCATTCACAGTTAGGGCGGGTGTTCCCAGTTCATTTAGCTTAATCTTGGACTCCCTTGTAAATGTGTCCACCGGTTTGTCTCCTGGGTGATGCCAGATCCTGTCACCTTGACAACATAACCTTTACATTTCCGGAGAGTTGGGAGTTATTGCATGGGCTTAGTGCTCAAGCATGCTCCTGGGTCTTCTCATTATTGATACATAGTAACACAGGGTTCTGTGAGGTTTTAGGGACTATACTTCAGTCTCACATTATCATAATGTTCAAATTCACTGTTCTTGTTCCCCATTGGAACAGTATTCTTTGTCTGGGAACATCATTGAAGGGACTCTAGCCAGCCCAAGCATGGCAAACATGGCTGTGGCAGCCTCTGCCCTTCTCTCCCATTCTCTTTGCCTGCTAAAAACCGTTAGGTTACATTCCTGCAGCTATCTCAACGGTCTATTCCCTTATTTGGCTACTTCTTCCTCCTGAGCTGACTACCAAGGTCCAGCTGTCAAAGTATTGAAGTCCAGCAATCAAAAGGCCCCTTTGGCTCACCTAATTAGCATGCCCAATTAACATTAAACACCTCATCCTAACACCGAATTTCCCCTTTTACCTTTATAAACCACTGTTTGCCTATGGGCCACATCTGTCTCCACTCTGTCCAGAGGCAGGCCTTTGTCCTCCAAGACAAATATCCCTCCCCCTCCCCCTTGTTTCCTGCCCCTTCTCCCTCATCCTCTATCTCCTGTCTTTGTCTCTTATTCCCTGTCCTCTGTCCCTCTGGGGCAAATAAATCTCCTTTGTGCTGAGAACTTGGTCTTGGAGGTCCTGAGCTGATTCCAATCACTTCAATCATAGTGCAGAACAAAGATTAAATTCCTCTGCTCCTCTGTAGTTAAGCATGGCCACATAACTCATTTCTGACCAAGGGGATATATTGTGAGTATCATG
>JADRCH010000033.1:2629681-2660097 GCA_019843965.1 Rhynchomys soricoides
GCTTCAGAAACCCTCCTTAAAGAGACAGCAGAACCACGTACTCTCTCCTCTTTACTCCTTTCCACTGTGACTACTTGGAATATGAAGTCGATGAATGGAGCTCATCAGCCCCTTTGGGCCAGAGTGACACATGGAGGGGATATATACGTCTAGGTCCCTGAGGGCTCATGGAAAGAAGTCACCACATTATCATTTCCAGTTCTGGAACTGGATGAGAGACAAATTCCTGTGCTGTCACAAAATGACATGGAAATAGGAGGGGGACTGCTTGGGAAGATGGCTTCAGCATGTGAAGGAGGCAGGTGAGACAGGGTAATGGAGAAAAGGAAGGGCCAAAATTCACTATATATGTGTGTGAATGAATAGACAGCAGTGTGGATAGGAAGTGGATATAGATATAGTGAATTTTGGTATATATATATTTCATAATCTTAGGGTTTTACTGCTGTGAACAGACACTATGACCAAGGCAAGTCTGATAAAGGACAACATGTAATTGGGGCTGGCTTATAGGTTCAGAGGTTCAGTCCATTATCATCGAGGCAGCATCTAGGCAGGCATGGTGCAGGAGGAGATGAGAGTTCCGAAGTCAAACAAGAGAAGACTAACTTCCAGGCACCTAGGAGGAGGGTCTGAAAACCCATCCCCACAGTGACACACTTCCTCCAACAAGGCCACACCTACCCCAACAAGGCCACATCTAATAGTGCTATTCCCTGGGCCAAGTCTATTCAAACTACCGTGTGTGTGTGTGTGTGTGTGTGTGTGTGAATATATATAGATAATAGTTTGGCTATACAGCTTTAAGTTCCTGGCAAGTCACAGGCATGCACCCATCCACCAGGCACTATCTCAGATCTGCAAATGAAACACACACACACACACACACACACACACACACACACACACTAGCCTGCCTGATGGCTCAGTGGCTGGGCTCTTCTAAGCCTTCCACAGCTAGTGTGCCCTTCCCTTTACTCCTAGCTCAATACTCTAACTCTACCCTCAGCTTAGTTGCCAGGTTACCTTCTGTTGAGCCCATTGGTCTTGCTGCCCAAGATGCTTTCAGGCTGCCCTTCCATGGGCCACTCTCCTTTCCACCTACATTTTGGAAGATCTCCCCTACAGCTCTGAGTCTGTTCTGTCTCTCTCTCCCAAGTCTCTGGATCTCCTCCTGCTGCCCTCTCCCCTCTCCTCAAATGCAGGAATCTGGAAGTCCTGCCTCTTTCTTTCTGCCCAGTCATTAGCCACTGGTATCTTTATTGATAGATCAAAAACCAGTTGGGGGCAAGGACCTTCAGCATCAGTAAACACTTCCCAATTAAATCAAAGCATTTGTACCATTCCCCTACATATATATTGTTAATGGTTTTGTGTCAACTCAACACAAGCTAAAATCATTTGAGAGGAACCTCAATTAAGAAAATGCTTCCGGACAGGCAGGGCTACACAGCGAAACCCTCTCTCAAAAAAAAAAAAAAAAATCTTCCATAAGATTGGGCTGTAGGTAAGCTTATAGAACATTTTTCTAATTAGTGATTGATCAGGGAGGGTCCAAAGCAGGCTGAGCAAGCCAGAAGGAGCAAGCCAGTAAGCAGCACCCCTCATGGCCTATGCATCAGCTCCTGCCTCCAGGTTCCTGCCCTGTTTGAGTTCCTGTCCTGACTTCCTTTGATGATGAACTGTGATGTGGAAGCATAAGCTGAATAAACCCTTTCCTCCCCAAGTTGGTATTGTATCACAGCAACAGTAACCCTAACTAAAAATACATACATGAAACTATCAAAGAACAAAAATAAAAATTTTAAAGAAAAATTTTTGTGTTATCTAAGCTATGGGCTCTGTGGAATATGGCTGGGGCCTCCATTACAACTGAGCCTAATCTTAAGAGTACAATGGATTTTCTGCTTCCCAATGAGGGTGCTTCGTAATATTTCATTTGTAATATTTCAGAACCAAACGATCCCTTGCTCAAAGGTTTGCATGAGTCTTATAAAATTTTTTTTAAACCCTCTAAGCTAGAAACTTAACTGTATTACTAGTGCCTATGTTCCTTTGACCCCCCCCCCCCACTTCTTGGAAACAAAGAAATACCTTTTGCTATTGAGTGCTTACTGTGTGCCAGGTGCTATGCTAAGTTCCACGTGCATTTTACTTGGTCCCCATTGTATCGTTCAGCCTTGGTCAACTTTATATGTCATCTTTACATTTGAGAGGCTGTGTATGCAGGATGTGAGTGATCAGGGCCGACTTTCCTACAAGCCTGGACCCCCATCAGCGGATCTCCACAGGAGCAGAGGAGAGACTCCCTCCCTGCCAGCCACACAGCTGAGTGCCAATGGAGCAGAAACCAGGTCACCAGGTAGTGGGATCTGATCGGGAGAATCTCAGTGAGCACACCTGGGTGCACTGGTCCAGCTGATACAAAGTCAAATGGTCTGCTGAGTGGGGAGTGAGGCTGATTATAGGAAAAATAGAAAAAATATGCAAGAGACAAATAGGGGAGGTTTGCAGGTCAGTACCACGACAGCGGCAAGGGGATTTCTCATAGCCTTTTATACTACAGTACCCTGGGAAGCAAAGCCACAAGCTAACAGAAACAATTTTGTTGAAATATACACAAGACATTTGTTGTCTCTCAAAAACCGCCCTGTTCCTCCCACCAAGGTCAATAGACTCTTCAGACTCCACCTTGAACCTCAAGTGCACTTCCTCTTATCCTTCCACACCTCTGCAGGCCAGGATATCTGCCAACAGACCATGATGTGCCTTGACTCTGCCTAGCAGGCAGACTTTTTCCCTCCCCCCTCCCCCCTTTGCTTCAGAGACGCAGCAGATGGTTCCCGACACCTGGGAAGTAAGGAACTGGTGAGAAGTAACTTGTGATATCTCTACTCACAGCCAGAAATGAGAGACGTTCAACCCTCACTGATGTCAACTGGAAAAAGGGTAGATGAGGACAGAGGACTTGGACAGAGTGGAATTTTCAACATGGGCTGAACCATGCACAACTTCATCTTTGGTAATGGAGTCACATCTGACGCAGGCACATAAAAACCGTGTGGCCAGCAGCAGACTTGCAGAGGAGAGAGTCAAATACCCAACGTTAATACTTAACAAGACAGGCATTTGGGGGGAAATGACCTATACATTGTACTCTGGACTCAGTGACAGCATGCCAGTCATGCTGAAAGAGTAACAACACCCCTTTATCAAATGGGATAAGGACTCGTTCATTTGAGAAGTGTAGACAGGATGTTAAGTGTGTGGCCCTGTCAGCAGAGACCCACTAGTACACAGATTCTTACTGGCACACTGAGCCCTGTGCAGGTATCCAAGTGGGCTGAGAAGATGCTATGTGAGAAGCATTCGTTTTGGGCGTCAGGGACGATCCACAAGGTGATGGATCAAGGCCATGAAGTTGATAGTACCTAAAACAGGAAGAAGAAAAGCAACTTGGGCCGGTTAATAAAAGAGACAAAAGCACCTCAGCAGAGATCCCAGGACAGTGCCATTTGTGTTGGAGGGCTTCTGTTCATGGCCACAAAAATTGCCCTCTGCACACCAAGAGTAGAAATAGCTCTGTTTGCCAACTCTGCTTAACAGACAGAGGACAGAGGTGCTTAGGGCTCAAGATTTTCTGACCCTCCTCAAAAAACTTCAAATGACAAACTAATAATTTGATGATACCTGGGAAATATTTATCTTTTTAGTGACCCTTAAAAACGCTACACCAAATCATACTCCAGTAGAAAGCAAGAATATCTGGGCAGCACAAACTGGTCTTGACTGGGAATTGGGGTATGAAGTTAAGTGGGAAGAGAAAAGGGGGTATATCTGAGAAGAGCTAAAATGCATTGAAACCAAAATGCATTGTACAAAGTTCTTTAAAAACTAACTTACAGCCGGGCAGTGGTGGCGCATGCCTTTAATCCCAGCACTTGGGAGGCAGAGACAGGTGGATTTCTGAGTTCGATGCCAGCCTGGTCTACAGAGTGAGTTCCAGGAAAGCCAGGGCTACACAGAGAAACCCTGTCTCGAAAAACAAACAAAAAAAACCCTAACTTACAATTTGTCAGGAAAACTATATCAAAAGTATCTTTTCAGGAACAGTCTCCCTACCTGGTGAGCTTTAAAATGTTTATTTAAAATGTTTGAGTGTTTTTCTGGCATGTTTGTGCCTGGTAACTGTGGGGGTCAGAAAAAGGCATCAGACCCCTAGAACTAGATTTACAGTGAGTGCTGAGCTGCCAAGCGGGTACTGAGACCTGAACTCATGTCCTTTACAAGAGAAGTAAATGCTCTTAACTATTGAACATCTCTCCAAGTCCCCAGGCCATTTTTATTGTTTTCTGGTCCAGCAGCAATGAACATGCCTGACTGCCAGACATAGATCCAGGAAGCAGGATCCTGGTATAGGGACACATTTTTAGATCACAGAGACACTGCAGAGTGATGGTCAAGGCATATGCATTAGAGTCAGAAAAATCTGATCCAAATCACAGTTCTGCATCCAAACTAGATATCTGGCTCCTAAAATGTGCAATGATGATAAAAGCACATGTCTCGAATACATGATAAACTCAATAATAACAGGTAAAAGGTTTTTGACAGTGGTATGATTAAACATTGGACCTTATAGTAGTTTAAATGAGAAATGTCCCCCCTAGACTCACATATTTGAACACCTGGTCCCCACTTGGTGTCACTGCTTATGGAGCTGTGGCCTTGCTAGAGGAAGAAATCCCTGGGGAGTGTCTTTTGAGGGTTTATAGCCTCACCCCACTTCCAGACCTTTCTCTGCTTCATGCTTGCATTTGGGGATGTGATCTCTCAGCTTCCTGCTCAGACCAAGGGCCGCCATTGCCTCCCCTATCGACTATGAGACTGACTTTCTGCTGGATATGTTAAGAGGCCAACTTCCTACGATTTATGGACTCTTTTTTCTCTGGAATTGTAAGATTAAATAAGCATTTTCTCTATAAGTTTATGTTGGTTGTGGTGTTTTATCACAGCAACAGAAACATAATTAATGTAGACTTCATGCATGTGAAGGCAAACATTAGGCAACATTCTTAGCATGCTATGTAATATACAAAGTATCTAAGGTAAGTAGCACTTTGCTTATGGCAGCCACAGCTTCAGTGGATGTTGTTCTCATTCCTCCACAAGCATGGCCAATTGTTGTATTTGGCAGGAAACATTGCTATGGAACAATGTTCAGGCATAGACTGGCAATCAATTAGCCACATTTAACTCTTCAGTGACCTTCCAGGTGAACAGAGTGACCTCAAGTTCTGTGTGACTAAGAGCCAGTTCTCCAATGGTATGACAAAGTCATAATTTCAAGGCAATTCATCCCAGACCAAAGTGATGGAGCAATCAGAACCTCGAGGTTATCCTCAGCTACAGAGTAAGTTCAAGGCTACATGAGACCCCTTCTAAAAGGAAGAGAAAAAGATACACAAAATTAATTAACAAGATGCAGTTGATGTGGTCAGCTCTGCCCTGTTCAAAGTGTTCAAGTATTCAAACTATGAACTTATGGGGGACATTTCTCAGGTTAATGCAACAAAAGAAGCTCTAAGGGTCCAAAGCACTCAGCTGTTCCCAGGATATAACCAAAGGGTATGAAAATGCTGTGTCTTCACTTAATGCATTTCCACAGCTTTAGCCTCTGGATCATACATAATGTCCACAGTGACTTCCCCTGACCTTCAGTCATAACTGAGCTTGAAAAAATGTCCTCCCAGCTGGGAGAGCATGGGGGCAGGGGAAGTAAGCTGTGAGGGGGCACATTGGTAAGGAGGTCTTAGGCACAGACATCTCTACTGAAACTTACTTTGTAAGGATGGCAAGCAAGGGGAAGAGAGTTGAGGAGAAGCAACGGGATGAAGGGAAACAGGCCTCTGTCACCATGTCACCAGCAATTCTGTTCTCTCTGCTGCTGACTCTGCTCTACTGAGGCCCAGAGGTGATGAGCAGATATAGGGAATGTGACAAGGACATGACCCTCAAATTCTTGAGAACAGTCAGATTCAGGGAGGAGACAGGGCCACAAATGATGTAGCTGCCTTTGATGATGAGCCACTAAAATTATCTTCAACAGACCTGGGGGTGTGGCTCAGTGGTGGAGCAGCTTGCCTGGTATGACAAGGCTTGCATTTAATTCTCTGCCCAAAGAAGGGAGGGAGGGAAAGGGACAAAGGGGGAGGGGAAGGGAGAGGGAAGGAGGAAGGGAGGAGGGGGGAGGAAGGAAAGGAGGGAGGAAGAGGGAGAAGGATGGTCAGTGAGGGAGAGGAAGGGACAGGAGAAGGGAGGAGGGAGAGAGGAAGGGGAGGGGAGGGAGGGAAGGGACTCAGCAGGAGAGAAGGGGTTAAGAGAAGATAATGGGAGCAGAGAGCATGATCAAAGTAGTTTATAAATGTATGGAATTGTGAAAGAATAAGTAAAAAAAAAAATAAAATAATAAAAATAGGAACAACCCCCAAAATCCAGGCATTTGTAGCATAGAACCACAACGTATTCATAATAGAATACTGTAGTCTGCTTTTTATTGTTGTGATAAATGTCAGCACCAAAAGCAACTTGGGGAGGAAAGGGTTTATTTCATGTTAAGCTTACAGTCCATCACTGAGAAAAGTCAGGGCAGGAACTCAAGGCAGGAACCTGGAGGCAGGAGCTAAAGCAGAGACCATGGAAGAACATTGCTTCCTGGCTTGATCCCCATGGCTTGCTCAGTTTGCTTTCTTATATAACCCAAGATCACCCACCTAGGGGCGGCATGATCCACGGTGGACTGGGCCCTCTCATACCAATCAATAAGCAAGAAAATGCTCTATAGACTTGCCTGTAGGTCAATCTGATGGAGACATTTTCTCAACTGAGGTTCTACTGCGACACTGCAAGCTTGTGTCCAGTTAACAAAAAACCAAACAAACCAACTAACTAACTAATCAGAGCATTTACAACAAAATAAATATTAATGGGATTCATGTATTCAGAGAGAGAAAGAGCCAGTGAGAAGGTCAGAAAGGTTAAAGGCATCTGCTGCCAGCCATGCCTGGCCTGAGTTTGATCCCCAGGCCCATGTGGTGGAAGGAGAGGGCTAACTCACTTAGGTTGTCCTCTGGCCTACACACGGGCATGCGTTGATACACGCACACCCTGTGAGGCCAAAACAGAACACCATTGCAAGTTAGTGGGAGTCCCAAACATGCAAAATGTACCTTGCAAGTTACAGGTTGCAGTTAAGACAGTTAATAGGTCCCTGTTTGTCCTGTTCTGAGTTCTTGCAAAGGTAAGGTTTCTATTTGTAACTAAGAAGTCCCTGTTTCTTAGATCTGGTGTAAACTGCTTGCAACCCGTTCACAAGATGTATATCCTCGCCTTTGTTCCTTCCCTTTCATTGTATCTTTCTTCCGATGACAGCCCTGTGAACACCTTGTCTTCAAGAGGCCAGGAGGGGTTGCTCTCTCAAATTCCCCCCTTAGGGTGAGGCAACTGGCTGGCCAGTCCCAGGTGCTTTAATTGGACACTTGTCTTTTCTCCTCGTGAGTCTCAAGTTTAACTGTTCCCCGCAAATAAATAAATAAATAAACAAATAAATAAATGTAATAAAAATTAAAGAGAGAGAATGAATTCTGGAACAAAGGAGACCAACATTTTAGATAACAACTCTGTGAAAGACAGAAATGAGTAGCCAGCTACAGACGAGATGCAACGGGGTGGGGGTGGGGGTGGGGTGACTATCCTGGTGGACAGAACAGAGGCAGGACAGCGTAGGGACAGAGCATGTGCAGGAGTCACTGCGCAGGGTTCTAAAGCCTGTGGGAAATAAGCCAGAGGGGAACAGAGCCAGCTGCAGCTGTTTCCAAGGTGATGCTGGAATGGGGGAGGGGGAGCACCTGTGGGAGGAGGGCTGGGCTGAGAGACATTGCACTCGACACTACACACAAGGCTGCGCAATTCCTCTCTCTATCTCTTCTTGGGCCACTCCACTTCTCCGGACTCAGGCACGTGGCTCTGGCCTAGGTGGCCCATTGTGGTACCCGGTAGTGTGCGCACATTCACGGCTTCAGCTGATGCTCCACTAGGGCAGCTGTGTCCTAAGATAGGCGGAGCTTTTCCTTGGGAATTTCCTTCTTTCTCTACGGGAGACAACGTTTTCGTCGCTCCTGCGTCTTGAGTAGTTGGGACTTCAGATGCACCTCACCTAACCCAGTTTGGATTTCTCAGTCTTCCTCTCTCGTTTAGGAAGTGAGCCTGGAGGCTCCCTGCTAAATGGTTCTAGCCCACCCTGAGGGAGGGCTGAGGGGAGAGTTCAGATAGGAGGTGAGAGGAAGGCTCCAAGTCTTTCATTTTTAGTTTTATTTTGTGCCCTTCCTCGTACAATCGAAAAAGATCCAGCCTCCCTCCCTCTGATCTTTTCTTGATGGAGTTGGGATTCTGTCACTTGCAACTGGAAAAGGCCTGATTAACACAGACATGGTCAGCCACCTACGAACACGCAGGCATTGCGACTGCGCCATGAAGCATAACAGTGAGATTCAGAAGCGTGCAGACATGCCCACAGTCTCAGGACTAGCCATCCGCAGCGCAAATATTCAGGTCCAACACCAGACTGGGCTTTCTTCTTAATCTGCTCAGGAGCATTAACTCTGTGTTCTGTATCAGCACACTCGCACCTAGGGATCTTCTGAGGTTCTTGCTTGATGACCAAACATTTTCAGGGCACAGCCCTGATTTCTCAAGAGTATTTCCCAGGCTCCAGCTTGTTGCACTTTGAAAGTCGCTGGGAGCAGAGGGTCTGGTTACTAATTTTGCAGGAGTTCAGAGTCAGTGGCCTTATGACTGAAACATTGTTTTTCTAAACTTTTTCTAACTTTAGGAGTTCAGAAGGAAAGCCAAGATTTAACTCCCAGCAGGAGTCCCAAGGAGGTAATTTAAAAAAAAAAAAAGAAGAAGAAGAAAGAAAGAAAGAAAAATGGAGTTCAGGGCCTCAGACCTCCCGGACAGCCCCTATGACCGTTCTCTGGCACACTTCCTTGGTTTGTCATGAAATCAGTTCCATTTGTCTTCTTTTTCTTCAGTTGCATTAACCCAAGTGTAGTCTTTTAGGTTTGGTTTTTTGTTTGTTTGGTTTGGTTTTTTTTTCTTCTGTTTCAAAATGTCAATGTTTGCTGGTTTCTTCCCCCCGCCCCCCCCCCCGTCCCCCCCTTTTCCTCTCGGCCTGTTTGTGAGGAGCTAGAGCGCCCCCACAGGTGGAGAGCAGACATATCAGTCCACCTCGGCTGGAGAGGGTCTGTGGCTCAGAGGAACCGGGCTTTGTACAGACACAGATTTCTATAGAAGAGCTGCAAGATTCCTTCAGTTCTTTATCAGTCTCACAAAAACTTTGCAAAATGCTGCTTCAGACTATAAAAACCGGGGAAATAACTTGCCTTAGAATTCTTCAACATCTTCAACTATTACATACTGCTTTTTGTTGCTCTGTCATAAATACAGATCTGGCCCCATGATCCTGTCATAGTAATGAGCAAATCTTAGGATTCTTCTACAGGTTCATCAACTTCAACTGAAGCTCCTGACTCATAACAGATTTGTTTAATCTGCTGACCACCCTTTGCCAATTTTAAATCGAGCCAAATATTTAGGAGTAGTTAATCTGTGTGCTAATAGCAAGTCCACCAAGGTCACCATATGAGCTGTGACTCCTTGCATAGGAATAATCCTGTGTGGTGCCTCTCGTGGCCATCCCATTCTAATGGGCTCTGTCTTAGTCAAAGTTCTATTGCTGTGAAGAGACACCACAGACAAGGCAATTCTTATAAAGGAAAACATTTAATTGGGGCTGGCATATAGTTCGGAGGTTTGGTCCATTATCATGACAGGAAGGATGGCAGCGTGCAGGCAGACACGGTGCTGGAGAGCTAGATAAGAGTTCTACACGTGGATCAGCAGGCAGCAGGAAAAGAGACATTGGGCCTGGCTTGAGCTTATGAAACCTCAAAGCCCAGCCCCTGTGACACACTTCCTCCAACAAGACCACACCTATTCCACCAAGACCACGCCTCCTAGCAGTGCCACTCCCTGTGAGCCTGTGGGGGCCATTTTTATTTAAACCGCTGCAGGTCTCATATGTCTACTGCAGTCCCAAGTTTCATCAGCATGGAAATCAACCATGCCTTCGCAGCAGTCTACAGGTTTGCTCTTCTGCCATAGGCTTTTGGGCATCCTCCTGTGGCTGGTGACATTCACAGGTCACCCAGGATGGTACCACCCTGGCCATCTTGACCAGGAAAAGGAAGAAGGGGAGGGATGGGGAGCTCATCCATGAGGGATCCTATTATCATAACCTCTTCTGGAGGGGAGACATGAGATTCTAAGCTGGCTGGGTGGCATCCTATCAAAACCACCTCTTCCCTACATGGAAAACCCCACAGGACATCCCCCGCAGCCACCAAACGTCATTGTAAAAACTATCACATAATCACAGGGCTCATCAGAAAGATTGGATTATAAGGTTGGGTCCAAACTTCGATGGGAGACTCAGACAGAAGATCAAAGATCATCTGTGAGTGCTCTACAACCCTGCCAGGCATTCCTCCAGTAGCAACAGCTATCAGAGGGATGAGCAAGGCATTCTGGGAGCAACTTGGTTGTTCTGAGTGTCCTTTTAAAGTACTTTGATTTTTATTTTTAAGGCCAGTGAATCCTCCTGTCAGATTGATGAATCAACAATCCCAGCCCACAGTCAAAGCCATTGCCTTAGTGATGTTGGTGACCTAAGCATTCCACAGGGCAGGTGATGGCTGACCTACTGACCTTCCTCCTCAGTAGCCATGGTTTTCCTAAGAGTTCCTCCATCTGTCACAGCATTAGCACCAGATTTCCCATTTACTCTCCAATCATTGATGTCACGAAAGGCTGGCACCTCGGTCTGTATGGAGAGCCTTAACTCCCCTTCCTTTGTCACTACACAATGCTATACTATCCATCTGTTTCTGGTTCTTGTAAAGGCTTCGTCCTCTTCTGTACCTTCTGCGGAGTGTTGGCTTCCATGATGGGGAAGGTTGTCTCTAGTTGCTAGTTTCCATTTTTTGAAACTAAATGAACACGCGAATCTCTAGAGCAGGAACAAGGGCAATACAGGCTAAAATGCCAACACAGGTACAGCAGACAGGACAGTGGTGTTGGCTTAACCAAGATACAGTCTAAAGAGAAACTTCTAACAGCGGTGGGGGCCGCTACCCCATTATCCCTGCTTTTCTTTCCTAAAACAGAACACCTGATTCTCTTACATTAACTTATGACTTTATTGAGTTATAATTTGCCGTTTAATTGCTTAATATTTTAAGCAATTAATATGTCAAGGAAATAAGTAAGCATATGAAGTGACGGATCTCCTTAATGGCTTTGTCACACATGTGCCATTAGACTTAGTTCCGACTCTATCCATCTCCCTCACAGCTCCTCTCCCATCCTTCCTGCCCACCCTGCTCCTTGCTGGTCTCCTTCCTCCCCACCCTGCTCCTTGCTGGTCTCCTTCCTCCCCACAAAGGACTTCAGCTTTAATTTTAACTTGTATCCCATCACCCTCTCTCTCTCTCCTCCCTACCATTAAGATCTGTTCCTCCCTGTCATAGCCCTCTTTCTAGATCTCTCTCTCTCTCCTCTCTAGAATCTCTCATGTGTTGGCAAACCCTCTACTATTGAGCTAAATTCCCAGCCTCTTTTAGCTTTTGTGACAGAGGCCCAGATGCCTAGGTTGGTCTTGAACTCATTCTGTAGCTCAGATAGGCCTTGAACTCATCATCTTCCTGCCCTGACCAACTGAGTAGCTTCTGCTTTCCATTCTTTAGTATTAGTTGCTGGGCATTTCCTCTAGTTGGCTTCATCTAATATATGGACTTTTGTGTCTTGCTTCTCTCATTTAGCATGTTGTCTAGGTGTGTGCACACAGTGGGATGTGAATACTTTGTTCTTGTTACTGTCAAATAGTGTTCCATTGTCTAGGCATGCCCTGATGCCACCTCTTGTCTATCTGCTGGCTGTCATGAATAGTGTTGCTGTAGACAATCATGCTCAAGATTTGTATTTCTTAACCACTGAGCCAACTCTCCAGCCCAGGGACACTAATTCTCCTACCGTCCCTGCCTGTGTCCCAAGGTGGCCATTTCCCACCCTCCCCACTTCTGAGCACCTTCCATATTCCTCATCAGCTTGGTTTGGAGCTCATGGCCTTGATTCTATCTTAACTGGGAGAACAAAAGCCACCAGCAAAGAATCTCACTCTCATTTAATCTACCAAATGACTGTCACATGTATCCCTTGGCACACACTGCCAAGGTCATCCCTCTGTTGTGACTGAGTGTTAGTCCCTTTTGTCTATTCATAGGCTTTGGCCTCCCCAGTTCTGCTTCTTCATCCAGTGTCTCCAACTCCCACCACACTGCAGCTCATTCTGTCAGTAAACAAACAGCCTGAGAGAAGCAGCCTCCTCTCCCTGGCCTTTCAACTGTGAGCTACTTGGAGTTAGGTTTCCATCCTCTGAAGCCACAGGACACCTAGACAGGAGCCTGTGGAAATAGCTTGTGGTTCATAATATCGTTCTTACGTCACACAGAGCAGCGAAGTGACGTTCGCAAAGACTAAAACAATCTTCTCAGAGTCTGCAACATCTCCTGGCTTAACGCAACAAACCCACCTTCCTCTTTGCTGTTGATGTGGGCAGTCACAGCCTCTTCAGCCATCCTTGCTGGACATTTCTGGGATCATCTGGCTTCCCTCCCTTGTTCTTGACTGAAACCATTCTGCTTCTGAATAGACCTGGTCTTCCCAGGTTTTCTGCTGACTATTGACAAGTCTGCAGGCTGCTCTCCAGTCATTTCCCGATGCTGGTCTAGCTACTCCTGACGCGGTGCTCTTTAGGAGGGGGTTGCCTTGATGTTTCCTGCCTCTAAGGCATGTAGAAGGGCACATTCACTTCTTGCTGCTCCTCCTCCCTCAGGAGGTCTGAGCTTAACTTGGAGTTCTATCCTCCAACCTCAACCCCTGTCTTGTCTGTCTCCAACCCCTAAGGAATGTCATCCACTCTCACATTTTAAACACAAACACCTGTTGATAAACTTCCTGTTTCTCTACCAGACTGCCGAGGAGTATATTGAAGCACCCAGACAACACCCCCAAAGTTTAGATGAACACTGCTCATCTAAAAGGCATCTCGCGTGCACTGGCTCACACAGAACAGGCAATGTCACCAACGTCTGGCTCCTGCTGGTCATTCTTATTATGGTCGCCCACAGCTCACCTCCACCCAGCTTCTGTTTCTCACAGTGTACTATTAGCAGATTTCAGTGACTCCTCCCCATTCCCTGTCCTACCCCGGACCTCGACTCAGACCTTACTTCTTACTTGGATAATTCCCATAGCTTCTTTAGAAAGACCGAAAGACCCGAAAGACCTTAAAACACAAACCCTCTCTCTCTCTCTCTCTCTTTCTCTCTCTCTCTCTCTCTCTGTATGTGTATATATATAGTTTTTAAAAAAATAATGTAAATCAGCCCTTGCCACTAAGCTGTTCATACTTTTCCTATCACGTATACAGGACAATATCCAAAGTCCTCCCTGCCTGGACTCAGGTCTTCTGTGACCTAGTGCTTCCCGTCTCTTACACCTCATCTCCTCCCATTCCCCTGCCTCCTGCCCCTACTCCAGCCATGCTGGCCTTTTCCTCACAATGCTAAGCATGCCCCAGGGCCTTTGCTCATGCTCTTCCCATCAGGCGGGGTTTCTTCACTTTTTTTTATTCAATTCTCAAGCCCAGTGCTGACCTCCTCAATAAATTCTTACTGTTCACTCACTTCCCCTGGTCCTCCACCGAGTGTTACCACAGCCTTACCAACTTGCATTTGTTGTCGTTTCCCTTTTCAAATGTAAGCTCTATTGGACAGAGGACACATGTGCTTCCGATAATGTCTCTGGCTTGTAGAGAACCAGGACAGTGAGCAAATGAAAGGACAGACAGACAGCTGTGTGGTACAAGGGGACAGATTGATGGAGACGCTTTAAATCTGGAGCACTAGCCCGGTGAGGTTATAGCGTCACACACTGTGGTCTGTGTGTCTCTCTGTCAGTCGCTGTCTCTGTGTGTCTCTCTGTCGCTGTCTCTGTGTGTCTCTCGCTGTCTTTCTCTCTCTCTGTCTCTCTCTGTCTCTCTCTGTCTCTCTCTGTCTCTCTCTCTCTCTCTCTCTCTCTCTCTCTCTCTCTCGGGTTTCTTCATCTAACAGTCCTGGCTGTCCTGGAACTCACTCTGTAGACCAGGCTGGCCTCAAACTCAGAGATCCGCCTGCCTCTGCCTCCCGAGTGCTGGGGTTAAAGGCGAGAGCTATCATGCTCAGCTGTCACACAATGAATGCTCAATAAGCATTTATCAAGCAACTGCTCCCGATGTTAGGTAATGTGTGAAACACTAAAACTCAAGAAATACCTAAGGTGAAGTTCTTGCTCACTCCACCTGTAAAGTGGGGGGATGGAACAGAAATGGTGTTCTAGAATTATCTAGCCAAGAGTTGTTGAACTATACTGAGGATTGGAAGATTGATTTGTGCTTGAAAGGGTGTTCTTCACATAGAGGGAGGGGGAGGGGACTGGATCCACAGTTCAGCCTTGAGCTTGCTGGAAGAGAAGTCTGAGAAGCACACTGCAAACACCAGAAAGAATCTCAATATCGGAGGGACCCTGCTATGGATGGTAGACATCTTTTTCTTAACAAAGATTTATTTATGTATTTTATGTATGAGTACACTGTTGCTATGTTCAGACACACCAGAAGAGGGCATCAGATCTTATTATAGATGGCTGTGAGACGTCATGTAGTTACTGGGAATTGAACACAGGACCTCTGGAAGAGCAGTCAATGCTCTTAACCGCTGAGCCATCTCCCCAACCCGGCCTGAAGCATTTTTCTAACATCACAAATTATACTAGTTTTTTTGAGTATAAGAAATCTTCCTTTTGTCCATCTCGACCAGACAAGAATCACCTTTGTGCTTCTAACCGCTGAGCCATCTCTCCAGCTGCTCTAGTTGTTCTCTGACCCTGCCGTCCTGAGAGCTATTCTGTGTCTCCCTATCCTCTATTCTTTTCTGACTTTCAGCAAGGGAAAGGTGGCAGTTCCAGACAGTGTCTTCTCTGCATAGGACCATGTCAATTCTAGATCTCTGCAGTTGCTGTCCCTGACCTCCCATCTATCCAGGGATTCCACACTGGAAGATGACTGAAATCCACCTCACTACAGTTTCACATGGACACATACACTTTAATGAAGGACTTGACATTTTTATTTTCATATAAAATTCCCCTTATGTAAACTATACAGCAAAGAAAGGGAAAGCATCTAATGTTCAGTAGTGAATGCTATGTAAAAGGAAGATTGCATGAAATAATAAAGTGAATTTACGCAATTTACAAACACATTCCTGGAATCTGCTTTGTAACTAGTTACTTTGAATCTGAGACACATCTTCCCTCAGGAACAGTGTCATAAATGGCACTTTGGTACCAAGAAATCCCACGAAGGCCATTTAGGCCGTAATGTAACAAAGGCATGCAGAAGACTGATATGATTGTGTAGGAATGTGGTTTAAACGATTCTGAATATTGGTGTTCAAAGGAAGGCAATTTAATTAGAAGATGATAAATGAGGAATATGGTTGCCCCTTCCGTGAGATGACTGAGCTCCTTTAAGGGTTTTCGGGAGCTCTGTCTCCTTTAATGTCCATTTTCTAATGAAAGAATATGCACCTCTTTCCCTTGGTGTAATCATAGCCCGTACTATTTTTTACAATCAGGGAAAGGGGAGTTGAATTTGGCCAGCAGAGAGTTTAGAAGATTGTATGAGGAAAATTTAGTTGAACAGTACTTAGAAAGAAAAGAAAGAATCCTGGTACGGTCACGATTTCACCTGAAAAGAAGAACAAATGTGTGTGTGTGTGTGGGGGGAGGAAATACCAGACAGAAGGCATAAATAGCTCAGGCCAGAATGAAGGGAATCATGCCATTGGAGTTTGCTTTTGGCTGTGTTTGGAACACAGATTTTGTTACTGAGCCAGGTGGTGTCTTAGTTACCTTTACTAATGTGGTGATAAAACGCCGGACAAAGCAACTTATGGGAGAACAGGTTTGTTTTCGTTTGCAGTTTTAGGATACAGTCCATCACAGCAGGGACTTGAAGGAGCTGGTTGTATTGCATCTCCAGGCAGGAAGCAGGAAGTAACAGGATGCTGGTATTCACTCACATCTCTTCTGTAGTCCAGGACTCAGGCCCAGGGAGTAGTGCCATCCACTTTGGGGGGTACATCTTCCCATCTAGTAACTTAAGATAATCCCTCACAGGTATGCCAGGGGATAACAATCTGAATAATCCTTCACCAGTGACCCCTGATCCTACCGATTTCACAAACAACGCTATTCAGGTAGTTACCACAAGATAGAATTTGTGCAGTATCATACTCTTCCTGGTAATTTTGGTGGCATCTCATTGGACAAACAGTACTGATTTTATGTATCAATCATTGAAATTCTTGCCTTTAATATACATCAAATCCTACTTTTGATCTTCTACACAACTTTCTCTTTCTTCTTCCTCCAGCCTACATTGTATGGTCCTAACTAAATTATTTCATTCGCTAGTGTCCCTTTTCTCACTTTTAAATGACATCACAGAACTCTATAATCTAACCGTTCCAATCCTGAAAATTTCATTATGAAATTCTCCAAAAAAGAAAAACCTTAGTGAAACAGGAAGATGAGACCTAATTATATGGCCCCAAAACAGACAGCAGTGATCTGAATATCACGGAACACACACACACACACACACACACACCTGTGCTCTGAGATGTTTGAGTGCAGGGCTGTCCTGGTATTTTAAAAAAGACTCCAGAGGCTGGTGAGATGGCTCAATGGTTAAGGGCACTTACCTCCAAGCCTAAGACCTGAATTTAATTTCTAGAATCCCCATGGTTGGAAGAAGTCTCTCACAATTTGTCTTCTGAACGTCACATACTAAATATAATAATTTGTTTGTTTTGTTTTAAATTGTGTGTGCATACCTCTACAAGAAATATGTGCATGCGCGAGCCTCCTTGCCAGGTGCAGAGAACTCATGTCTTCTGCAATGACCTTTATGCCATCTCTCCTGCTCTATCCAACCCCATCTCTTAACCCAAATTAAAAAACAAAGTAAGACGCCAAGGCTGGGGGCGCTACTTTGGTGGAGGGTTTTCCTATCTTAACCGAAAGCCCTGGGTTCAATCACCAGCAATGAACCTAACTCAGGTTTGGTTGTTGGTGGTCCATGCCTGTTATCCTATCACTCTCGGAAAGTGGAGGCAAGAGGATCAGAAATTTAGAATCAACCTCAGTTACTCAGTGATTTAGAAGACAGCCTGACTCCCCAACCCCCAAAAGAGGCGAGAGAACAGCTGCAAAAATCTGTTCACTCTTATCTCCTCCCACACAGAAAGAGCAATCTGTAGAACGGCAAGAAAATAAAAGCCTATCCTCCCAGCCGGAGATGCGCCAGGAGCACGGGGGTGGGGGGTGGGGGCAGCTTGTAGCACAGGGAGGGCAGCCTGGAGCCGGAACCTCCCAGCGCCTCTGCGCTGGCCGGAGGGGCTCCGAAGCGCCAGGGTCTGGCGGAAGCGTGGTCGCCACACTTCCGGTGTCCTGTCCCGGACTGTCTACTTGTCTGGTGCCGGCCACACTTCCTGTTGATCCCGGCGGCCGGGGGCCGGGCTGAGGGGCGGGCCTCGGCCAGTGGACAGGCGCGGGCTCGAAGCTAAGCCTCAAGTCCCCGAGCGCCGAGTGTCCCCTCCTCGAGTCCCGCGCTTTCTCGTCACTGCGCCATGCCCACCGTGGACAAGCTCCTGCTGGAGGAGGCGCTGCAGGACAGCCCCCAGGTACTGCCGGGGAGGCCAGGAGGGAGCCGCGGTGCCCAGCCGGCGCTCGGGGAGGTCGGGCAATCGCTGTCCTATAGTAGTAGCTCCCTCTCAGGGTAACAAGTAAGTTTTCAAGCGGTGTCTTGTGCAGAAGAAGACAACAGCACTATTCTCACAGACGCTGCTGATACTAACGATTCCATGAGACCTAATGAATGCAGGGGGCCAGAATGGGAAGCACAGAAAACCTGGATCCATCGCCCAGTCGACCCTATGTGTGCCACGCCGAGGGGATTGGGGGTTGGGGGGAGCGTCGTTAGCATAGTGGAGATGTGAATCAAGTCGTTTGAACTTGAGAGTGAAAACAGCAGGCAGATGACATAGTGACAGTGGTTCAGAATTCACACTGCTTTCTCCAGGGATCTACTGTTCTCTTAATGTACCTCCTGTTCCCTTTTCTGGTATAGCATCCCTAGCTTATTTAAATAAATACCTTTATCCTCTAGTGTCCCTGTTCCTGAAAAGTTAGAAAGGATCAAGCTGTTCTTCACTGTTTCTCCTCTTCTTTCGGGTTCCTTCCGTGGCTCCCTAAGTGAATTGTACCTCCCAGGTGGAAGTTTGGTGAGCTTACCTATGTTTCTGCATCTCTCCCTTGTAAAGTAAATCAAAAGAACTGCGTGCTCCTGTCTTATTCTCAGTTCTGAGTGATTGTCCTCATGTAGACAAGCAAGGCTATGTAAGCAAGCTGTTACTTGGTTTGTTTGTTGATTCAAGGTTTACCTACATAGCCATAACTGGCCTGAAAACTTGCCGCATAGACCAGACTAGAGCCTTGAACTTCCATCTTGAGTGCTGGCATTACAGGCATGTGCTGTCATGCCCAGCCTATTTTTTTTAAAAAACTGATTCAACTTTTTAAATAGACCGGCATATATTGTGCTAACTTTTCAAAGGCTTCCGTATACAGCTCTGGATGTCAGGTGTTTGCATTGGACCACAGCCTTTGTTGGAAAGCATTTCAACCATCCTTCCCTGTTGTGGGGATCTGAACATAAGCATGTGGAAACCCTAATCATCGTAGTTATGAATAGGGATTTCCATTTGCTTTGTTCTTGGTGACACAGAAAGTCAAAGGCAGACTGTGTCCCTAGCCAGTCATGATGGTGGCTGAGCCAGGCACAGATATCACACAGTCTAGAGTTTTAAGGTTTCTAATGGGTGCGCACCATTTCTGAGTGGCGTGAGTGAATCTGAGACCTGGGCTGCAGTTCTTCTAATCGTCCAATGTTCTCATCTGCAGAAACAAAACAAGGAACATGGGCAGATGGTCTTGAAAGCGGTGCAGCAGTCTAAAAGTATATCCTGTCTGTATGGTTTACAGCTTTGGGCTTGTGTGTGGGTCTGTGGGAGGAGATGTTCAGAGGCATTGTTATTCCTATATGACATTCTTTTTAATTTTTAAAAATATTTTTGTCTACAGTAAAGGTTTATTCTTAGACAGTTGGCTTCCTTGCATAGTGGTAAAGCCCTTATTTAATTCAGACAGTTGTTTGGTTGCCTTTCTTGTAAGGAATAGTTTAAAATATTTTTTATTCTTTAATAATTTCATATACTTACACAGCGTATCTTTATCAGATCACCTCCCCATTTCCTCTGTCCAGACACCCCAAACATGTGCCCCTACCCATTTTCCTGTTCTCTCTCTCCTCCCCCCAACCCCCACCCAATAACACAATCTAGTTAGTGCTTTCTTCCTATGCATGGGTGTGGGGCCGTCCAGTGGAGCCAGGGCAACCCTCCCAACAACCACACCCCCAAAGAAAACTGGCTGTCCCTTCCCAGAAGCCACCAACAGCCTGTAGCTT
This sequence comes from Rhynchomys soricoides, assembly GCA_019843965.1. NCBI lineage: Eukaryota > Metazoa > Chordata > Mammalia > Rodentia > Muridae > Rhynchomys > Rhynchomys soricoides. Next base: position 2,649,492 of record JADRCH010000033.1, read on the forward strand.
CTCACTAAGGGTAGGCCTCTGGGTGTCTCCATCCCAGGCTGCAGTGCTGACCGACATTATCTCGTGTACGTGACTGCACTGCTGTGAGCTCACGAGTGGAAGGGCCATGTTGTATCCAGAAGACAGCATTTCCCAACACCTGCCTCATTCTCTCATCTCCTCTTCTGTGACATTTCCTGGCCTGATACAGATGTGTACGGATTCAGGTGTGCAGATGTCAGAGGACAGTTTGTGGAAGCCAGTTCTCTAATTCCACCATTCCAAGGATCAATTGCAGGTCCTCAGGCCTGGTGACAAGTGCCTTTTCCCACAGAGCCACCTGTAGGAGATTTGTCATTGCTGTTGAGACCGGTTCCCTCCCATCAGAGTGACTGCTTTGAGGGATAGATGCTAGCTTTAGGAGTCTCTCAGAGCCCACAGAGCATGGCTAACACTGTTCTCTACACAGCATGCTCTGAATTGCTGCTTTGCTCCCTGGAGATCCAGAGGTGTAGAACTGGATGGAATGGAAACCATTTCTATCATTTTTTGTGAAAGAATTAAACACAGAAACAAATGCCAAGAATTCAGGATTTCGGCTTCTCTAGGGCTACATTGTCATCTCCAGAATTCACACTGGAGCATAGTGCAGTCAAGTTACACAGAAACTGAAGAAAATCTGAATGAGTTAAGAACCTTTATGCATGGCATTGCATTTGTGCCTGGTCTGGATCCTCCGTGGTCTGTGCCAGGCGCTGTTCTAAATGCATATTATTCATGTGCACAGTTTTTTGAGACAGGTCATCTAGTAAGATGCAGGAGGGCAGGTAAGATAAGGAAACCCAAGCAGTAGGAATGAAGGGGTTGGCTTTTGTGGCGCAGGGGATTGAAGGCAGGCCTTACAGTACTAGGTAGGCAAGCGCTCTCTCACTGAGCCACTTCTTCAGCTTTGGGTACTGTTTAAGGTAGCCCTGTTACCTAGCACCTAGCCTTTCCCTGGGCTTATATTGATTCACAAGGAGGGAAAAAAGATCCTGAGCCCCCATGGACTGTTTGTTTCTTGTTGGAGGTGGAAGAGGAATGCTTGAGTAGCCTGTTCACACAGGGCTTACTCAGGGAACACAAAAGCTTTTGTCTTTGAACTTGAGTGCTCCACGAAGTGCTGAATAGACACTGACCAGCCTTAGACATGTTCATTTCCTCTTCTTCAGCGTGCAGGCTTGCACGTTGGGTTGCAAAACTAATATGTGTGCATGTATTCTTTCCGCTGACCTCTGGAACATGAGTAGAGGGTGTAGAGATGTCTCCCTGATGCTGTGTGTGAGCCTTTGTCTTGCTGGCCAGGCTGTTAGCTGCTGGAAACATGACCATTAAGTAGACAGGCAGACATGTCCTTGACTGGCTCACAGTCTGTTCCTGGGGCAGATAAGCAGCTGCTCCAGGACATGAGAGTCCTGCTGTAATAGATAGGGACAGAGGCACAGCTTGGAGTCCCAGCAGTGCCAGCCTGAATCCTTCAGAGGAGTGCACTCACCCTGTCTGAAGCACGACTCCCCGCCAAGGTGGGGATGAAGCTGTTTCATTTTTGGTGCTGTACTTTGGGCTTTGATTCTTTGGAAGGTGGCATAACAGAAACAGAGATATGAAAGACTTGGTTCTGAGATCATGCAGTGGCCTAGCTGGGAACAGTCGTCCCCAGCAATCAGGCCTTTCTTTCTCCCAGTGAGATGCCTCCGAACATGCGGGGTGGTTTTGTATGGCTTCATTGTGGAGAGAGTTCGTCCTATAACTCTGTGTAACACATTTTCCATTCAGTAAACTTGGATCTGTTAAGAGGTCTCTCTGCCTAACCCAAGTGAGGGGGATAAAAATTTTTGTCTAACATTTTAAAGAAACAAATTATGAATGCTATTGAAATTGGACACTTACACATTGTGTGTTGTTGAGAATGTAGGGCTGTTTGATTAGGTAACACCCGGATGTTTAAGGTAAAGGAATGCCAGCAGAGCTTAGGCCAGGCCCACAGAGGCTTGGTCTTGTTTGTCTGGCTGCAGAGGTTCTGAGAATGTGGGACAGTAGAAAGGGATGGAGTCAAACCACGAACCTTCCACTGTTACCTTGGGCTTTTATTCAGCCTCTCTGAGCTTTCGTGTGCATGAGCTGTGTGCCACCGATTGATGGTAGTGCTGTCTTTGCAAACAGCGCACAGCAGTGTTGGGCTTTTTCATGAGATTTTGAGCAGCTGGCATTCCTTTCCTAACCCTCACTCCTGTACACGTCAGGCATCCCAGCTCTCCTCGGGTACATTTGAGCAGAGGGGATGCAGATGAATGTGAGCAGCAAAGCAGTCCCTCGGTAGCTGGCCACTCTTTTCCAGGGGTGATCTAGTTAAATCTAACGCTCAGAAAGTTAAAACAAGGCAAGGTGCCGTGATGCAGTTCTCTGGCATTTGCCGTAGGTGAGAGATAGAACATGTGGAGATCAAAGAGAATCTAGCTCAGGTGTACCCATGTCTTGGGCTGGCACCACAGAACACACCTGCTGATGAAACATTTGATGCTGGTGACCACACTGTCCTTGAAATGGACTTGGATTTATATCCCAGCCCCTCTGCTTCCCAATCCTGAGAGCTTTAATTGTCTGTGTCACAATCTAGAATTAGCTCTTTATTGGGTTTGTCTTGGATGACTGTCTTGACTGTTAAGTGATGTAGAAGGATCCAGTGCATTGTCCTGTCAGGGGGCACCTTCCTCTGGGCAAGTGGCCCTGGACTGTATCAGGAACCACCTAAGCATGAGCCTAAGAGTGAGCAGTAAGTATTCCTCCATAGTTTCTGCATGAGCTCCTGTCCTGACTTCTCTCAGTGTGGACTGTAGCTTATAAGCAGCAGAAAGGAACCTCAAACAATGTTGAACACATTTCATAACTGCCTTGAGCCCCAGCTTCATCCCCTGTAAAGTGAGGTTAATGTAACTATGGTATCTGATTATGAAGTTGCTTCATTAGAAATTGTAACAACTATTCTGTGCCAATCAGTGTGTGACACAGGAATTCCACTGGAGTCCTTCCTGTCATCCTTGAGGAAGACAACTGTTAAGCCTTCTCTTTAGCCATCTCCCGTCTTTATACCTAGAGCATTAGGAGGAAAATAGGAAGTGAGCAAGTAATGTTTTTAAAAAAGAAAATACCTGCAATCCAGTTGCATCTCTTCTTATGTTCCCAGGCATGCCAGTTACAATAAGAAAGGTATTTGAACTTTGTAGTCTTTGGTGGGACCCTGTAGCACTGGGTCCAGGAACATTCAGCCAACTGTACTGTTGGATGGCACTCCTTGGATAAGCACATTGCTGTAGTGTTAAGATGGAGCCACCTATTTAAACACTGAGCACCAGCGATCATTGTATCCGTAATAAATGTCATCTCTCAAATGACCACTCCCTGGAGACACCCAGCAGGCTCAGCCCATGCTGGTCCTGGAGTCACTTCCTGGGCAGTAACTCTCAGTCCTCTGGATGGTGTTTCAGCACATGCTGGCCGAGAGCAGGAAGACAAATCACACGAATGCCAAACACAGCTCACCCATTTTAACAACCAGAAAGTCATACTTAAGGAATTTAGAATCGTCATCTTTACCTGCTGATTGTCATCATTAATGGGTTGTGACAGCTAGTGGGCCATAGCCGTGATGTCTATTTACAAATAGATGGAGGGAGTAGGAAAATCTGTGCACGTTCTATTTGAAATGTGTCGTTTGGTGCAGCGGTGTTTGCATCCTGGTACAGGGGCATTTCCTGTTCCAGATTGAGTTTTAGGAACTCCTCTGGAATAAGGGTCCATGCCGAGTGAGTGTCTGTCCTCACAGAGAACTGTGGGGAAAGCTGTCTTATGTCCCTGGCTCGTTGCTTGTGGTTCTCATCCACAGAACATTCAAGCACCCACTTCTGGCCCAAAAGACTCAGGGCAAAAAAGGGTACTCACACTGCTATGAAGCCCCCAGTTTGTGGAGCCAAGGTAGACCTAATGGTGAGAAGGGGAGACCCCCAGTACCCAGGCTCCTACTCCTATCCCTGGGGGTGTCTGGTCCCACCAGGTGGTAGCCCAGCAGCAGGGAAGCCCCAGGAGTGGCGGAACATAGTGGCCAAGCAGACCACTTGCTAACCTTCATTTCAGCTTAGATGGGTTAGAGGAAGAAGGAATTGGGCAGTAATGAATTGTTTGCAAAGCACTCTGTGTATGACCTCACTAGCGTGTCTCCTGCTGTCTTTGTCTCCTTGGTTATTTCCTGAGCTCCAATTGTGAATTCACATATGTGAGTGGATCTCTCTTAAGTGATGCCTTGATCCCGTGTATAAAGATTTCACTAGTGCTCAGCCTAGCACCGTGTATAAATGGCGGGAAACACCCTTTAGTTACTGTAGTTGCTCAGTTGCCCTCAGAACAGAGTTCCTCCTTAGAGAAGGGGCCAGCATAATGGTTGCCAGTTGAGTTTTATGCCAAGAGCTTCTACTGCTGGGCCAGGACATTTGGGATTCCTGACCATGAGCTTAAAAGCTCTACACAACATACACACACACACACACACACACACACACACACACACACACATACACACACACTCAGAGAGTGAGAGAGAGAGAGAACACTCTCCCACTACCACCACCACTGTGGAAGTTGACTGTTATCTTAAGAGGAAACAATGGCAGTCTGCAGGATGACCTGGACTGCAGACACCAAGCAGCTGGTTGAGGCTGAGTGATGAAGCCAGCAGTGCAGGGTGACCATACCTGGTGCACAGTGGGGTCCTGTGTCCCCGCATGGACTTGGAAAGAGAGGCTGTCTTTCCTGATACTGTTCATTGAGTGGACAAGTGTATAGGTAGGCATGGAAGTCAGCCCAGATGATTCTGCTTCCGTCTACATGGTTCCTTCTGGTGGTGCTGGGAGTGACACCCAGGGCCTTATGTGCTAGCAGGTACTGTGCACTGAGCCACAAGCCCCGCTGCATAGACATGGGCTTTCTTCTCTTGTCCTGAACAAGTGTAATCTTCTGTTCTTGTGCCCTTTTGGAAAAGATGAGCACAGAGTTCACCAGACATGTTCCCTCCCAGGTCCAGGTGGTTCCTGAGCTGACTGGGTTTGTCCCTCCTTTGTAACTGTCCCTGAGAGTGAAGACTGACCCTTCTTCTTTGCCTGCAGACGCGCTCCTTGCTGAGTGTATTTGAAGAAGATGCTGGCACCCTCACAGATTACACCAACCAGCTGCTTCAGGCCATGCAGCGCGTCTATGGTGCACAGGTACGGCAACCACCCTTCCCTTGGAGTCAGAAAAGTCTCACATGAATAATTTTGAAATAAAATCAATCATTGGCTGAGAAGGTAGCTTAGTGAAGACCTGAGTGGAACCCTGGAATGTGTATTACAAAGCTGGGCGCAGATCATGCTCGTGTCTTTCTACCACCGGAGGATAGACAGGCAGACCCCTAGAGTGTATTGGCCCCTAGGCTCACCAGTGAGTCCCAGGTGAGACTCTGTCTCAGGACAGGAGGACCGGAGAGATCGACCCTCTGCCTCCACACACATGTTCACACACATGTATGTGACCCCTATACATGAACACATACACAGATCAGAATTGGTTTGTTTTACTTTTCGTCACCTCCAAACCAAGGATAGTCTTGTCCCCATTTGTGAGAAAGTGCTGGGATCTTCCTGTACCTAGAATCAGGAGGGGACCCACATAACTGCTTTAATTATCTTTTCAATCCAACCCTGGAGGGAAACATGGAGCCTCCACATTTATGAATGCTTGGGCTCAGTGTCTCAATGCTCTTCATCTTTCTCATAATTAGGCAGTCTTGGATGTCAGTGTGGGCGGGTAGAATGGCTTTTCAAGGCTTCCCTCTGGGGATGGGGTAGCCTCTCTGTTTTGAGGAACAACTGCCTTGGCTTGCAAACCCATGGAGAATACATTGCTGAGTAGCAGAAGCAAAGCGTTTTACAAACAAGAACTGCCACATTCACCACTTTCCAAGGGAGATGAGTCACTTACATACAGAATTGTTACACATGAAATGTTAGTGACAGTGGATGGTTTTCATTGATCCTGCTGACTTCCATCTGTGAATGCTCACATTCCTTCCACTCACTGATGATATGAACAGCGTGAATATCATAGGCAGCAGTGTGTGACTTTTAAGGATCCTGCAGAATGGGACCAGCCAGATGGCTCAGAGGGTCAAGGCGCTTGCCACCAAGCATGACAGCCTGAGCTCCATCCCCAGAACTGATATGGTAGAAGGAGAGAAGCAACTCCTACAGGTTGTTCCCTGACCTCCACACATGTGCCGTGGCATGCACATACACACATAAATACAGACACAGACACACACACACACACACACACACACACACACACACACACGGGGAGGGGGGGGCTGTCCAGACCCTGGACTTCAACCACAGGAGAGAACACAGAAAGAGTCAGAGGGTTTTCTAAGACAGGGTCTTATGTGGACAAGGCTGGCCTGGAACTCAGTTTGTAGCTGATGATAACCTTCAACCCTTACATCCTCCTGCCTCTGCCTCCCAAGTGCTAGGGTTACAGACATGGGTCACCATACCCAGCTCACAGTTCTCAGAAGGTATGAAGGTTCATGGGGCCCTGAAGTAAGAGAAGAGTCTCTGAAAGTTCGAGCCAGAGGTCAGAGCTAGAGCTAGAGACTTACAAACTGTAGTGTCAGGCAAGAGTCACTTAGTACTTAGAAAGTGTGTTCAGCTAGGTGGGGTGGGCCTCTGGGTGTTTGAGGCCAGCCTGATCTACATAGTGAGTTCCAGGCCAGCCAGGGCTACATAGTGAGACTCTATTCTCAAAAATAAATAGTTTGTTGTGATGCTAGGAATTGAACCTGGGCCTTGTGGTGTGCTAGGCAAGTGCTCTGCTACTGAGCCGCATTCCCAGACCATGCAGATAGTTTTAATGTTGGGAAGAATTGTGTTCTTGTTTGTGATCTTGCATGCTTATTTCTTTTGATAAGCCTTTCAGAATTTGGGAAAATATGACGACTTTCTCAGATTTTATTTTATTACTTATACTGAATGTTTTTCTATTTTTCTCTGAATATTCCAAATTTAATTCAATAGAAAAAAAATGGCTGTACCTTCTTACTGGCCTTCTTACTTGCTGTTTAGTAACTGAATACAATGATCCCGTCACCTACTCAGTGCTTTCAAGCCCTAACACTTAAATGGCTCTATGTCCTCCAGTCCCAGGAGCCTCTGCTCCGCCTTCCTGAGTATGTCACAATCATTTGCTGAAGAGTCAAAACACTTCCTTACACATTTTTTTCTTCTGAGCCAGAAAACTTCGTTGTGCCAAAACTAAGTAGGTCTTGCATTCTGAGAGGCTGGAACCCAGCTTCCAACTCCCAGCACATGACTATCATGTGGGCTGTCACTGGCCAGCGCCCTCCTCCCTCTGGCGACTGCCGCAGAACTGGGCAAACGCCCTAGAGACAGCTGGCCAGTAGCAGCTTCCCGATTCGCACGGGTGGGGCCCAGCTTTTCAGGTTTATTGGAAAAGCTGAGATGGGTTTTGCCTGCCTTGATCTGTGTATATTTTAAGCTAGTAATACTTTCCTGTGTTTTCATCCTGGCCACCCTGCTGCTCCAGTTTTCTTGGTTTTGTTTCATGTTAGTTCTTAAATATTTTACATTTAGATATATTGAATTATATTAGTAGAGTTTGATTTTTGTTGTTTGTTTTTTGGTTTGTTGTTTGTTTTAGGAAGACACAGGGTTTTTTTGTTTTGTATTGTTTTTGTTTTGTTTTGTTTTACTATTATATTTTGAAAGCAATTTATGTGGCTGGTGAGACACAGGTGTCTTTAATCAGCCTGTTCTGGTGAATGCCCTCTGGGTGTGGTTTAGAAGGAGGAAGACCAAGAAAAAGTAGAGAAGGTGAAATTAAAGTTGACGTCTCAGAATAGAAGCTAGGAATTTTGACTGGGAACTGGGACACGAGTTGCTCCCTGGAAAGAAGCACTTTACAGTATGCGAACATGGAATCATTTAGAGAAAGGCCAGGGGTGTTCGGGAGCATAACGAGGAATCTGAAGCTAATGCTGCCATTAATATGACCTCGGGAATAAAATAAAGACTAGGAATTTAACATACAGAAATAGCTGTCAAATGCTGAATCTATAAACCATGTCTCCTTTATCTTTACCAGCACTAGTTATATCATAGAAGTACGTTACATGCTGGACATCTATACATGCGCACATTTATATCTTAGCCGTCTGTCCTATAAGTATACAGGCTTCTAGCTGGGAAACCAAAAGTGCTCCATACAATACTGAAAGGGGCAGTCAGTCCTGAAGATGAGGAATTGTAGGGGTTTCTAGTCAGGTCTGTCTTAGTCAGGGTCTCTATTCCTGCACAAAAATCATGACCAAGATGCAAGTTGGGGAGGAAAGGGTTTATTCAGCTTACACTTCCACACTGCTGTTCATCACTAAAGGAAGTCAGGACTGGAACTCAAGCAGGGCAGGAAGCAGGAGCTGACTCAGAGGCTATGGAGGGATGTTTCTTACTGGCTTGCTTCCTCTGGCTTGCTCAGCTGGCTCTCTTATAGAACCCAAGACTACCAGCCCACAGATGGTACCATCCACAAGGGGCCCTCCCCTCTTGATCACTAATTGAGAAAATGCCTTATACCTGGATCTCATGGAGGCATTTTCTCAACTGAAGCTCTTGTGACAACTCCAGCTTGTGTCAAATTGACACACAAAAACTGCCAGTACAAGGTCTTAACGCCTTAGTTTGATAATTACAAGATTAGGTAGGTTTTTTTTGTTTGTTTTTTTTTTTTAATTAAACTGTTTCTTATATACCCAGTAGAACAGAATGTCTCCTCTGAAGGATAGGACACAAGTTATCTAATTAAGTTACAGACTTTGTATAAATAAAGTCACGTGTACGTAATACCATGTAGTAACGCTGGACTGACTATTGCTGTATTCCCACAAAGAACAATAAAGTGGCAGTTAAGTTTCTAAAAGGAACATAGAGAGGGTGCTGAGAGCAGACCCCCCTACTTTGGCTGGTTTGAGGGAGCTTTTAGATTTCATCTGTACTGAGCCTGTGAGTTAGCAAGGGGCTTGGCATCTCAGGGCAGCAGTTCGTGTGGCCCCATTTTGTCTCATAGCTGGCAGAAGAGCCATTGCCCAGGCTAGGAGCTAAGTGAGCCGCGTTGTGGCTGTTCACCGCAGAGGAAGGTGAGCACCCTGCATTACTAACAGACAAAAGCTTGTTGTTTAGGGCTCTCTGCTGCTTTCAGACTCCTAGGCAAGGAAGTTCAAGATGCCTGAGGGGTCTGAGCAAGAACCCTCAAAGATATACATGCCGTTCAATTTATTGCATTTAATAAATTTGATAGGATACTTGCTTTAAATCCATGTGCTGATAATTCTTTCAGAAGTAGGTTTAGAGTTGTTTTATTTTTTAACATTGGACTCCCTCCTGCTTTGGAGAGCACTGCTTAGCTCATTCTCATAGCTGTCATGCTGAGATGGGGACCCTGTGAGTGATGGCTCAGAGAGGCTGCCTGTTGCTGGCTGGGTCAGTGAAACCAGCAGTTCTTATTGCCTACTTTTCTCCTCTAATAGAAGCAAGCCACTCTGGTTGGTAATGTTGGTCTGGGAACAGTGTTTTAATAACTTGATAAAGTTTTAAAATATTTTTCTCCGTGTGTGCATGCACTCCCATCAGCAGAGCCAGGCCAGTTGTGCACCAGGCTGGACTGCAGGGAAGGAAGCTTAGCCAGGTGAGGGTGAGTGCAGTGCATACACCCAGGAACAGCTTCAGAGAACTAGTTTGTTTATTGGAGGGGTGGTAAGCCAGGTATTTGTTTCCCTAGAGAGGTGGCCAGGATCTCTTGGGGCAAGGATTGTGTGACTGTGTACCATTGGCCAGGGCAGAGGTGTTAGAAGATACTTCTTCTACATACTCGGGCTATAGGGTCCAGTGGGTGGGGTGGGGTGGGATTTGGGACTTTATAAGGTCAAACAAGGAGAAGAGCTTGATAACTGTCAGGGTAGTACATTCTTACTGGGGTTGATGCTGAGGGAGCCGCCTTTGTAGAGCCAGGTTGGGAGGGGGCCAGGGAGGCAACACCTGCTGTCCTCAAGTTTGAGGTATTTGGGGTTGAAGCTCCCTTGACCCTTCCTCCAGAATCCTTGGTCTTTATGGTCCCACATGGGTGTGTTGTATGTGTGTGTAATATGTGTGTCGGTGTGTTGTGTGATGTGTGTGTGTGTGTGTGTACATATATATGTGTGGGTGTCCCTGGGTTAGATCCCCTGGGCTGGAGTTATAATGTTGAGAACCACTGACATGGGTGCTGTGAACCAAACCCCAGTCTTTTGCAAGAGTAGCTCTTACCTGCTGACCTCTCTCTCCAGTCCCTGATGGATCTCTTCTAAGTGACAACTGTGCTCTTACCTGCTGACCTCTCTCTCCAGTCCCTGATGGATCTCTTCTACGTGACAGCTGTGGCTACAGTGGGCTTGTTCACTTACCCTCAGCAAAGCTGGTATCCAGTCACATCTCTGCAGCTGCTCTTTCTGTTT
>JADRCH010000033.1:2670097-2720280 GCA_019843965.1 Rhynchomys soricoides
TGTCTATTGACTGTTTTGTGAAGGGTTCAATATGGAGGAGCACCACTATAGAATGAAGAGAGTGCCAGGGAGAGGGGTGAGACCAGGAGGGGTGAGGGGTGAGACCAGGAGGGGTGGGGGGTGAGACCAGGAGGGGTGAGGGGTGAGACCAGGAGGGGTGAGGGGTGAGACCAGGAGGGGTGAGGAGTCAGACCAGGAGGGGTGAGGGATGAGGCCCAGAAGACCAGCAGTGTGCCATCCTTAAGTCCTTAGCGAGCTGAGGACCAGCCTGAGCTTCAGTGAGATGCTGAAGGGAAAGAGGAGCTTGTGGAAAACAGCGTGGAGTTTAGAATTAAACAGACCTGAACCCATGGCCCTGTCAGGCCACCAACTAGCTGAGTGATACTGGACAAGCCTCTTTGTGCTTTAGTCTGTGTTTCATCTGTCAAGTTGTTAGTCATTCAGACTTGTCCTGTAGAGGGGCTACAGCTGTGACTCAGCAATTAAGAAAGAGTGCAAATACGAACCCCCAGGAGCCAGCCTCAGGCAGATGCCAATCTCAGACAAATTCATCTACTGGAAGCAAGGGACTTTTTGTGTAAGCCCTGGAGAAGCCCCTCTCTTCAGAGCATCACTGCTGTGGATGGTGGATCAGCCACTTTTCCTTGGGCTCGGTATCTTATTGCCATTTGTGCTATAGCCCTGTAGAGTTAGGCAGTAGTTTTTGCTGACAGTTGCACTGCAGGTATTGTTTTATGTTTTAAACTTGGAGTTTAGATTAATCTTTTGACCTGTTCATATAGTTACTCATCAGCCATGTTGAATGGCTGCTGTGTGCTAAGAACTGTAGCCTGTCCCTGTATAAACTAAGGGTAGAGTCCTGTGTGTTTGTTCACCTGCTTCCTTGGCCCTGTGACTGCTACTTGTGATCAGTTCCAAAGAAGAAGGACACAGAGGGCAGGGTAAGGTAGCTAAAGTCAGGGCCTTGCGTAGGACTTTATTCTGGGAAGGAGGGAGAGAGCTATGTTTCAGCCATGCCTGCTCCGTAGGGCTTATGGAGGTAGCTGGGGAATATAGCCTGTTCTGTTGAGAAGGCCCCAGAAGATGGGTTTGGACTCTGGCAGGTCAGGCAGAAGACACCATGCAGAGTAAAACAGAACTAAGTCCCGGTGTGTGCAGGACTTGACCTTGAAGGAGTAGCAGCCCCAGAGAAAGAGTGCAGAGACCAAGATCATGAAAGTTGCCTTGTGGCCTATTCTTGCTGGGACACACTCTGTGCTCCGGCACAGTCTTAGGAATAACCGTGAGATGGTGAGCAGCTTGAACATAGCTTAGAAGCAAGAGTCATGTGTTCTAGGTCTGCCGCATCGGTAGGAGGAGGATGGTGAGGACAGGCTAGAGGATGGCAGGATCAGGAACAGGCTGGACCAGCACAAGAGCCTTGCTGGACGCTGCGCTCCTTGGGCAGTGCTTCCCTCTGGTCATCTGAGTTTTGGGTGACAGGTCCCAGGCCCACACCCTTCTCATGACCCCTCCAGCAAGAGCTGAAGCTGGATGCTGAGTCTTCACATGGCTGTGGGTTCTGTGCTCTTCAGCTCTTGTTCCAGCTGCCATCCACAGCTCCTCAGCGCTACTCCCCAGTGTTGGTTCCTCTTTCTGGAAAGCTGCCTCTCCTGGCCGGCTCCCTAGCTCTCTGTAGGGTTTGCTTCATTAGGCATCTCCCCCTCCTGGCATACCCAGGTTTTTCCCTTGCAGCCCTCGTCAGGCAGTGTCTGCCTTCCTTTGCTTACCGACTGAATAACAAGAAGGAGCAGTTTGTTAAGGGAGTTACTTGTTTCTAAAGCAAGCTTGAAAGCTTTTGATTTGCATCAGTGTGGTTCTCTAAGTGTTGCCTAGATGGGATCTCCAGGTATGGTGGTGCAAACTGATAATCCCAGTAGGCTGAGCCAGGAGGCTCTTGAGTTTCAGGATAGCCTGGGCTACATAGTGAGACCCTGACTAGAAAGAAAAACAATCACTTCCCAGGCATGCGTATTCCTTGTCAGGGCTGCTTTGAGGTGGCCCGTGTCAGTGACACCGACAAAGCTGACCTGCACTGCTCTTCTCCCCACAGAATGAAATGTGCCTGGCCACTCAGCAGCTCTCGAGGCAGCTGCTGGCATATGAAAAACAGGTAACTTGGTGTTGGCTGTGCAGTACAGTGCAGTGCCCAGGAACCCAAGAGGCCCCTTTACAGGGTCTCCAGAGGCACCTTGCAGAAAGGTCCCTGTCTCCTTCCTTCCTTCTCTCTCTTCCTTTCTTCTATGCCAGGGGTTTTTCCTTTTATCTTTTACCACTGATACATTGTAACTGGGATCATCCGAAGCCTCCTGAGGATCCTTCAAGCTAATCAACTACTCACGAGGGTCCTGTTCTCCAGGGCCAAGGCACTCAGTGCCAGCCACCCAGACAGAACCCTAGAGATACCATTCCGTTCAGACAAATGGTGTGGCCAGGGCTGGGTGTTGACACTCCTCTCAGACAGACTGCCATTGCTGTGCCCTGGGAGAAGAAAGGAAGTGGGTGCCAGCATGAGGCTTGGGAGTGAGTTTCCAGAGTGAATTTCTGCTTTTGGTTAACACCTGGCTTTTAAACTCTCTTTATTCTAGAATTTTGCACTGGGCAAAGGTGACGAAGAAGTAATTTCTACACTACATTATTTTTCCAAAGTGGTAGATGAGGTAAGACATGGAGATTTTTCTTTATGAACTTTCTTTTATCCGGTTTGACCCCTGTGCATTTTAGAATACCTCAAATTTCTAAGGCTCATTCCGTATCAGAGGTGGTATAAACACTGTAATTGTGATTGGAGGGAAAATAGACTACAAGGAGCATTCAGTTCCTGGTTTCTCAGCCTGCCTTGGTGTGTCTCCCTCTATAGCTAGATAGCTTCAAACAATAGGAGTTCATTGTCTTGAAGCTTTGGAAGTCAGAAGACCATCCCAGGTAATCTGCAAGACCGCACTCCTGTGGTGTAGGTGGAGTCCTTCCTTCCCTCTTAGCTCCTGGTAGCTTCTGCTTGGTTTGGCTTGTGGCAACATCCCCCACATCTGACTGTGACTTAACATGGCCTTCTTGCAGCTGTGTTCTCATCTTCTGTCTGTATCTTTTGTTATAAAGACACTGTCATTGAGCTCAGGGCCCACCTGGAAATTCAGAGTTGTCTCCTTTTCCTGGTTAACATTTGCCGAGAACCTGTTTCTACAGGCTCCCACATTCTGGGTTCTGGATGGTTGTGTTCTTTGAGGGGGACCTAATTCAACCCCTTACAAAAGATTTCATGCACATTTTATTGTATTTGTGGGAAACCATGGTTATAGGAAATTGCATAAATCTTAGTTGTAAAAATTATAAGTGGACTGGGGATGTATCCCAGTGGTACAGTATCTGCCTAACATGTGCAAGGCCCTGGGTTTAATTCAGCACTGTTTAAAATAAAAACCCTCAGCTCCAGTGCTGCTGGTACCAAGAGACCCTTCTGCAACACTGGGAAGTATAATAAATAAACCCCAGCTTTTCAAGACTTAGCAGTGTGGCTTTCCTAAGAAACATGTGGAGAGAGCAGGAAAGAATGTGCAGTGGCCAGGCACTGAGTCAGGGTAATTCTGGGTTCTGACATCTGTATAGAAGTTTACCAGTTGCAGGTGTTCCCCTCACCACTGTTCACTGAGCAGCGATGTCACCTGTGCTGTGGAGAGCTTTTTGGGAGGCACTGGAGAGGAACAGGAAACTGGCTGAGCTTTTTATTGTCCATTGAACCACGGGGAAAAGACACAAAGCTGTTTCTCTGGCTGTGCAACATCTGCAGACCCCCAAGAGTCCCACAAGCTAAGGGGTCAGTCCTCCAAAACTGCCCTGACTTTTAGGCACCAGTTGTAAGTCCCAGGTTTCTGGTGCTTCTGACAGGCTGGCTAAAATGGAGGTTAGTAATATGTAGGAATGGTCCATAACTCAGGCCTCACTGTGGTTACAGTGATATTAAGATCTCATAAAGTACACAATGGCCAGCTGAAGGCTGTGACACGTTGGCAAGGTGCGGGGAGGGGCACAGAGCTTCTTGCCTCTCTAGGGACACATGTGCCAGGGTTCAGCAGTCTGGAAGCTCCTACTCGCTTAACCAAACCAATCTAGAAACTTCATCACAGACATGCCTTGAGGTTTATTTCTACAATCATTCCAACCCTGTCAAATTGGTAGTCATGATTAACCCCACTCCCACTGTGGGGTCTCTTTAAAGTATGTAAGCAGACCAGTGAGATGGCCCCATGGGTAAGGGCCTGCCACTACGCCTGCCATGGAGCTCAGTACCGAAGCCACACAGTAGGAGAGAACTGACTCCATAGGTACGCTGTGTCACACTTGTGCACTAGAGTGTACACACACTAATGTAAAAAAATATGTTGAAAGGTGTAGAATCTATTTTAAAATGTAATTACAGAGCAGCAAATGCAATGTTTGTGAGTGTGAAGAATCTTTATTTACTCAATTTTACAATTATTAGCTGTGAGTAAGTAACTCGGGGAGGCAGTGAGAAGTCTCTACCAAATCACACGTGCCCATAAGTAGAAGAGAGTCACTGAGGGAGCAAGGCTGGTTGTCAGAAGATCGGCTAGGACACCCAGCTTACAGCTGCTACTCACTGCCTTCTGGGAGGCAGTGTGGGTGTCTTGATGGTCGTGAGTCACAGGTAGCGTCTTGGGGTCTGTAGGGTCAGAGTTCACACAAGCCTCCTGATGTCTGACTAAGCTGCTCCAAATCGGTGGAGGTATGAACAGAGAATCGCTTCTGAGGTAGCCCCTCTGTCTGTACCAGAGCCAGGTGAATTTTAGAGATGAGCCGGCTGACCCTGGGAGAATTACTGGACAGACAGGAGAGATGCATATGGCGCATTTAATAGAATGTCTAGGAATGAGATCTTTATTGTGACTCAGTTCCTTCCTTATCCTCACAGAGGGCATGTCACCACTTCCTGTCAGAGCATTTTGAAGCACAGGATGGAAACAGACCATGCTCTTTGCATGTCCTCAGCAAAGCTACCTGTGGTTAGACGTCATCTGCCTGTGCATCTCTCATGTCAAAAAAAAAAAAAAGACGAATGACATGAATTCCACCCTTAGGAAGAGAAGGGTCAGGCAGGAGGAGTCCTGACATGCTTGATCACTTTTCGCTTGTTTACTGTCTGTCTGAACCCAGAGTCACCATAGTCCGAGTGCTTGTTGATGTTCAGTTAACTGTCGATGAAAAACATTAAATTTCTTACTGTGATCATTCTAGGAAAACCCCAGCCCTCCAACCCCCGTGGCACTTACCAGTATGGCTGTCTTCTTGCATTCCTCTCAGAAGAAAGTTGTCACTCTTCAACTGGGCTGAGATAGTGACATTAATGGTGTTCCCAGACCTGGCAAAGGGTTGACCTTAGATCTTTAACCTGTGACCCCAGAGGACAAACCCTGTAGGAGAGGTGCATTATGCACGGGGTAGTGGCACACATGCTGCCGTCACTGTTGAAGACAGCCTTGCCAACTGCTCACTCCAAACATGACCTTGAGTTGTTTGCCCCTAGTCACCTACACTAGGGACAGTCCCTTCTACTAGCCATCGATGGTGTGTAGTCTGTTGATTGTGCTGTTTGGACAGAGCACACTGTGTGCTGGGTTGTGGAGAAAGATTGAGTTCACTCTTAGCCATGGTTGCATCCCCTGTTTTTTTTTAATTTATAGAGTCATTTGCCCTGAGTCAAATGAGGATCGCAAATAACATCTAGTTAATAGGGTAAGGGCAAGCTCCTGGGGAGCAGCATGGAAGCTGGCACACAGATGGTACCATCCTCTGTCTCCGCCGTGGATCTGCTGGCCCACTGCTGGGTGTGAAGTTGGGGCCAACCGGAACCAGTTCCCAGCAGGCTGGTTTTTCTGGCGTGGCTATTGCCCTTGTGAGCGAGGTTGCTGACAGGCCTGGTGAGGTGGAAAGCCACATAGTCTGCCAGCAACCTGCAGTCGGTGCCAGCCAATGCGATGTGTGGGCTCTAGAGGGTGCAGCCTGGTCTGAGAATACAGAGAGCAAAGACAACTGTGTTTGAGGACACCCAGCTGAGCCACTTGGGCACACAGGAGTGTCTGTGGTGATCTCCTGCTGAAGTGCAGCCCTATTGATAATAATATGTATAATTTTCTCAACTAAGTCCTTTTGCTTTCAGCTTAATGGTCTTCACACAGAGCTGGCCAAGCAACTGGCAGACACTATGGTTCTCCCTGTTATTCAGTTTCGAGAGAAGGATCTCACAGGTAAAGTAGCAGGTCCAGTGCAGTTACCTTCTGAATGTTAATTTACTTATCAGTAATTCTTACTGCATCCATTCCTTTCAACACATGGCTGTCGAGAATGCTTTTTGAAAAAAAGATTTATTTTTATTTATATGAGTACACTGCAGCTGTCTTCAGACACACACCAGTAGAAGGTATTGGATCCCGTTACAGATGGTTGTGAGCCACCATGTGGTTGCTGGGAATTGAACTCAGGACCTCTGGAAGAGCAGTCAGTACTATTAACCAACCGCTGAGCCATCTCTCCAGCCTGAGAATGCCTTTAAAGCAGTTTTATCCAGCAAACTTTTCTTGGTTCTGTACATTCCTGGCTCACCTAAGGGAGGCCATGGGCAAATAAAACAGACACGGAGGCAGATCATTGTACTGTCATGCAGTGAGGCTGCAGAAGGGATGACCAGGGACTAGAGAAAGCACTCAGAGGCCTGGCAACTTCGTGGACCATGGGTCTCGGGCCTCCAGGGTGTGGGTGGACTGAGCTGTAGTCTGAGTCCGTTGTAGACATTTGCAGGTAGATAGGGATGCCTGGGTGGAGGCAACTGTTCTTGAGAAGCACGGACACTTAGGACTGTGAGGTGGGAGCTTGGAGAGGGAAGGATGGGCTGTGCCGGGGGCTCTGTGAGCACTCGGGCTCCTAGGGTACGGCTGTGAGCACAGTCCCGTGAAGCTCATGCTCAGTGGTGAGTGAGGAAATCTAAGTGGTACCCTCTTGAGTAACCTTCTGAATGATTTCAGCTCTTAAACTGAAGTAGAACCATACCATAATTTTAGATGTGTTTGAAATTAAAAGTAGTCTAAATGAAGAGTAAAAATTCATTATTCTGGAGAAAAATTGCTAATAGAAAGTGAATCAAAATGCTCTAATTTTGGTGACCTTAATTTCATTTATCACTTAGACAGTAAAGAGTTGTATATGATTATTGAAACAATAGAGATTAGCATGGGCCCCGTGCAGAGACGTGAGAATTTGTGAAACATTCCATATTAGAAAAAAGAAAAACATACAAACAAAAATAATTGTATTTGAGAAGATTGACTAAAAGCAAACAAAACCTTTATACATACATACATACATACATACATACATACGCATCCATCCAACATTGGGCTGAAGGAATGGCTCAGTAGGTAAGAGCACTGGCTGCTTTTGCAAAAGATCCAGGTTGGTTCCCAGGACCCAAATGATGGCCTACAACTGTCTGTAACTCTAGTTCCAGGAGATCCAACACTGCCCTCTGGCCTCCATGGGCACCAGGCATGCATACAGTACACAGACATACATGCAGGCAAAACACCCATGCTCACAAAAAATAATAACCTTAATTTAGAACATATATAATCTTACATTCTCTTCTAGGTAGAGAATACTAAAAATGGAATTATCCCCCAGCTGTCCTTGTGTCACCTGAGGTTGTGACATCAATTGAACTGCTTTAAGCTCTGCCCAGTGCCCCTTTGACAGCCCTAACACTTCATTACTTTATTGCTTTTTTGTAATTAAAAAATACAAAATAATAAACTGGTTTGATGGTATCCCAGCAGACAGTCAGGAAGATCAGGAGCTCATGGTCATCTTTGGCTACAGGCTAAGCATGAGGCCAACCTAGGTTACAAGAGACCTTGCCTCGTCATTTAAAAGAAAAAAAGAAGTAATGTATCTGCCAGACTACAGGTCTGTCTCCTGTGTGTCTGGGGGCAGAGGGTGCAAGGTGCACAGCCAAGACTGAGCATATCCAGCCACCCTTACCAACTTCTGAGGTCTAGAATCTGAGTTTACAGTTGCTTAGAATGGCCATTCTTTTGCAAAGGAGAATAAAAGCGTTCAATTAGTAGTAAAAACAAACATTTCTTATCTATGAAAACCTAATCAAATCACCCTGTTCTCATGACACAAAGACAGAAACTTGAAGCATTTGGACCCAGACAAATGTGAATCTGGTCCCAGGCTGCTTATACAGTGCCTTAGCATATATTTTACTGCCTTTATTTTTAAATTAATTTGATTTTTATGTATGGATGCTTTGCCTGACTGTATATATGTGTGCCTGGGATCTCCAGAGGTCAGAAAAGGGCATCTGATGCCCTGGAGCTGGAGTTACAGATACCTGTGACCCTCCGTCTAGGAATAGGAACCAAGTGCTTTTAGCCACTGAGCTGTCTCTCTAGTCCCTTAAATGTTTGGCTTAAGCTGGCCTTGAACTCATGATCCTCCTGCCTCCACCTCCTCATAATATCATACCAGCATCCACCCCAACCCGCTTTGCTGCCTTTCATTCATCTGTGCTCCAGTGGGAGTATCCCTGAGGAGAGCCTGAGACACTAGCAGCTGTTGGAAGACAGCTCTGCTCCAATCGGAGTAAAAGGAGAGGGAGCGGAAGTGTGGGAGGGCAGGGTGGAGAGCAGTCCTTGGGAAGGGGCAAGCAGCCCAGCACCAGGAAACGAGGTTATAAAGTGTTCTGTTGTCTGACACGCTGGTGTGGATTGTGTCAGGAAGGTAGGAATTGTCACTCCTTCAGGGTCTGCTCTGTGTTCTACCTCTGGCCATCATCATTCTCTTGGTGACCTTTCTGTCAGTTTGGTTTGGGGATTGTTAAGTCATCTTGGTTCATGACGGGTAAGGTGCCATGTATAGGGTTGTGGTTATTGGCGTTGGCTTGTGGCTGTGCAGTATACCAGTTTGTGTCATTTTTCACTAGAATAAGCACCATGTCCACTGGTGATTAATAAATCAGATTTCTACAGTGGTGGTAACAGGAAACTGTGCTCTGGTACAGTCCTTCATATTGTAAAGGAAGATGGCCTGAGACACTTGAGGGCTTCAGCTTATAGGCCAGGTTTCCAGGACAAGCACCTGACCGGGTCCTGTCTACCCATCCCAAGGAGTTCATCTCTCTGACAGACCCCTGGGTGTGAAGTGTGACTGTAGCCACCAGGCCAGGGTCTGTGGGAGCCGAGGGGCTGTGGACAGAGCCTGTGCCCAATCCTCTCAGGAAGACAGAGCTCTGGCTTCACATGACTCCAGCTCCTCTGCTCTGACTTCTTTTCTTTTCCTTTGTTCAGAAGTCAGCACCTTGAAGGATCTCTTTGGACTTGCCAGCAACGGTAGGCATCTTTCCATTTTTGGTGCATGGGTTTCGTGGGATCAGGGCAGACAACCGATGTTCTTCTTGCCTTTTGACCCTCAAATGTCTTTTATTTTTAGAGCATGACCTGTCAATGGCAAAATACAGCAGGCTCCCTAAGAAGAAGGAAAATGAGAGGGTGAGTGTTCCTTTAGTTACGTCTCTGACCTCAGCTCCTTCTGTGACTTCTGTGAACTTGTGTCATTGCTGCTGTGTGGTGGCGCTCTTCCCCTTTCCTGAGTCTGGACTTGCACATTTTCTGCACCTCGTGTGTAGACCTTGTCACAGTTCTAAGCACTGGTTCGGAGCCACTGTAAATTGTAATGATGTGCTGACTGGCTTCTGCCTGCTGCTCTGTCAGGTTGTCTGACTCCTGTACTGCTCAGTGACTTACTTGAGCTCCTGTTCAGCTGTTGGCTGATGTATCAACCCCCGCTTTCTAGGCCTTTCGCCACCCCAGGCAACTGACTCTATTTCCATGCATACACATCTTACTTCCATTCATAATTTCTTGAGCTGGATTATTTCCTGGGACTACAGACTTTTGCATAAACCAAAATGTGTGTGGCTTTGGTACTTGTTGCCGAACCATTTTCCTGAAAAGCATCATTGGGCACTGCCACTCGGGCAGGAATGGCTTTGCCTCAGACAGTCTTGGGGACTGAGGTGTCGTCACCTTGGTGAGTACATTGGGATTCCTTTTTAAGCTAAGGTTTCAGAAGCTTATCGCTATGCCATTATGCTAGTCACAAAAATGTTCATGATGAACCACCAACTGTGTCTGGAGGTTTGTGCTCTGGCAAAATTCCCAGACCCTGTGAGCAACTTGAAGTTTCCCTTTCCCTCTCCCCAGGTGAAGATGGAAGTTGTGAAAGAGGTGGCGGCCGCCCGGCGGAAACAGCATCTCTCATCCCTTCAGTACTACTGTGCCCTCAATGCACTGCAGTACCGCAAGCGGGCGGCCATGATGGAACCCTTGATAGGCTTTGCCCACGGACAGGTAGGGGAACCCCTTCCCATGAGAGGAAACCCCAAAGCAGCGATCCGGAGAAATGGAGCATCATCATGGCAACAGATGCACAATACCCTGGGAAAGTTCCTAGGGCTCAGCTCTTACGAGAGCTTCCAGCTGGGCTCGACCTGTGAGACCATATGTTCAGGAAGCTATGGCCACATCCCAAGCCTCCCTCAGAGGAGAGCCTGCCTGCCTTCCAAGAAAGCGAGTCCTGGTTCCGCTTTCTGCCCAGGCCACATGGCTGGTGTAGAGCCCAGTGTGTACACACTGCCTTCACGGCTGCACCGCAGGTTCACCCTCACTCAGGCTGGATAGCTAGCTTAGAGCACTGTCAGGCTCACTCTGGCTGGTCCATCCGCAGTATGCCCCTGAAGTTCCTGCATGTGTGCTCCCTCCTGAGGCATGGGAAATTGTACCTGTGCTTTCTGAAGTCTCGGGGATTCAGTCAGCTTCTTCCCTCCTAGTTAGTGATCTACGGGTACTTGTCTTAGAGATGTTCCACTTTAAGTGTGTTGACCCAGCCACCATGGCGCAGGCGAGTGGCAGGGGCCAACAGGAGCTTCCTCTGCATTACCCCTGTGACTGTCAGCCCTTATGTTGTACAGCACAAATGCACCCAGACTCTTAGGTCATTTGATAACCTATGACCCAAAAATGACATGAAGAGACAAAATGTTTCTAAGACCAGTTACCAATTTAACACACATGAGCGTCTCCGGCTTTTGT
Organism: Rhynchomys soricoides; assembly: GCA_019843965.1. NCBI lineage: Eukaryota > Metazoa > Chordata > Mammalia > Rodentia > Muridae > Rhynchomys > Rhynchomys soricoides. Next base: position 2,681,302 of record JADRCH010000033.1, read on the forward strand.
ATGCATTTAAAATTACATATATTTCAAAAGAAATACCTCATCAGCTTCACTAAGGGAAAAGGGGGTAGGGGACGTGGGCATCTTTAAGCAGCCAGCCATACTATGCTTTCCTGATGTAGTTTCTCCATGTTGAATGGGCAGTTCACTGAAGTCAGCTTATACCTGCAGAGTATTCATTTAAACAGGACAATCTAGCCTCTCTGTCATCTGGATAAAGATGGGTAATCCAAACAAAGCACTGTCCTGCTGGGGCCTTCAGCCCTCAGCAGAGCCACCCAGCTCCCACACAATGGGCACCGTGCTGACTCTCTATCCCTCCTTTATCCCTTGGGCCTGACAGCTGGCCTAGCTATGTTAGAGAACTATGCTTTGCTCTCTGTGATTACATCCTGTATGCCCTCCCTGGCCTGGCAGCCCTTGCTGGGATAGTAATCCCTGCTCACTTACAAGCCCAGGAACATGGAGAGGTATATTGTCTCCAGTCTACAGAGCTTGCTTGATGGTCCAGTTTCACAGGACCCAAGAGATGTGGCCGGCAGGCTCCATGCTTTCTCCCAGCCAAGGACTACACCTGCTCTCCTAGCCAGGCTTCTTAAATGATTGTAGATTGGCTACAGGAAGGAAGAGGAGAGTTTAGTGCTGTCACACACAGCCCCAGCCTGGGAGGGCAGGGCTATGCCATCAGGTGCTTATGGCAGAAGACTGGGGAGGGGCATTTCATGTTTCATGTGGGAACTCTCCTCATTCAAGAGTTCTCTCACCTGAGTGTTGTCTGACGCTGTGAGTTGTTGTGTGTCTCAGAAGCATGAGCTTTGCCTCAGCCCGCAGGTATCAGTGTCTGTGGGCACTGCCTATGTCAGCTGATGGTGTGTGAGCACTGTACCCCAGCTGTTGGTGGGCCCAGGTAGACTGCCCAGGCTTCGTCACCTACTTAGGGAGGCGGGTTGCAACCTGCTGTGGCTTCTCTGGTCCTCAGAAGATAGGCTTGAAATCTACTTCAGTTCTACAGTCTCAGGAAGGAGGTTTTATCAGTTGTATGGGTTTTCCAAAGTCACAATAGGGTGTGTGTGTGTGTGCGCGCGCGCGCGCGCGCGCGCGCTCGCATGCACACATGCCAGGCCATGCATGTGGAAGTAAGAGGACAACTTGAGGAATCAGTTCCTTCTATCATGTGACTTCTGCAGACTTGGGGACAGGTGCACTGAGCCATTTCAACAGCCCCGTGAAATCCTGGAGTGTATAAAGTGACCTCTCACGTGGTATTGACAGGGTGAGCCCTGGGCAGTGGGGCTGTTCATCCTATGCTTGGGATTGGGTAGCCCCAGAGAGCTCACAGTAACTGGAGAGCAAGGCAGAGGCTTAAAGCAACTCTCCAAAGGAAGTCAGCAAGGAAGGACAAGAAACCCCAGATGCCAAGCCATTAGAAATGCCGAAGGCTGACTTAAAAGATGAAAACTAACTGATGATTATCATTTGGTATTTGACGTTGCAAGGATTGAAATGGATTGACAATATTAATCTAAATTAAAGGTCAGCGGGTCAGAGCCTCCCATGTGTGTATTAGCAGGTAGGGATAATCCTGCTCATCGGCTGCCCATACCCTCCCTGAGCTAAGGTCAGGCGCACACATTCCCCCCGGTGTTCTCGGATTAGAGGGAAGAATATCCGAACACTGCTGATAACACCCACTGGCCACACTCAGCCTCCAGATGAGCCAAGGATAAGGTCTTCCTGTCTTTGTGACCTGGTTCACAGCTGGGAGAGCCTTCACAAGAGAAGAAGGCTGAGCTTCTCTGCAGCTGCAGTCTTGCCATCTCTCTTGCCCATGCCTGGCCTGTCACATGTATGGGCACCCAGACCTGGAAGTGAGGATCACCCTGGAGTCCCAGGAAGCAAGGAGTCCTTCCTTCAGCACCAAACTCCCGCAGCTGCAGTTTCATTCCAACTTCATGGGTCTCTCAGGTGCCACGTTCCCACAGCAGAGAAAGCATCCCTCCAGACCCTGGGGGGCAGGTGTGCCTCACCTGTCGTAGCAGTTGCCTGTGCCAGATCCCCTCTAGGGCTGGGTTGGAAGAGCCTCTCAAAAGTCTTTAGCCCAGTTTCTTGCTTGTCATAGCTCAAGTCTGCAGCTATGCTGTGGATGGCTCAGTGAGTGTGCTCAGGCAGATGGTAGCCCTCAGAAAGGGCGGACATCTCATGCTGTACTCAATCAAATGTTTGTCCATGCCCTGCTAGGCCTGAGCATCTGTCATGTGGCTCGTCTCCCACTTAGTGCAAGAGGCGAAAATTGGCCTTGTACTCCTAGAAGAGAAAGCTCCTGGTGGCAGTTTCAAAGATGATCAGTTGTGATTATTGCAGCTGTTGCTATGTACAGACGGTTGATTTCCTTTCCTTCCCCAATGACAAACTTGGGCATTCTCACCAGTCTAATGGAGGCAGGTGATGGAGAGACTCTGCCTGATGCCAGCAGGAGGGGCTGGCAACCATGTCAGTTGTCCTTACAAGGTCTCACAATTAGGGAACTGGCTGGTTGCCTCCCTAGTTGATGCTCAGAACACTGTAATTGTATCTTTCAGATTAACTTTTTCAAGAGAGGAGCAGAGATGTTCTCCGAAAGTATGGATGGTTTCTTATCATCTGTTACAGACATGGTTCAGAGGTAATGCTGCTCTCAGGCGAGGCCACGGGTTCCTTCCATCTTCCCAGTGAGTCAGCCTCTCTGGGAGGGGGGAGGCTTCCGCCTTCAGAGGGTCACCAGAGCCCCATCGTCTTGTAGCAGGCCAGGTTCTCCCAACATGAAAACTTGTACTTCCCACCGAGTCCAGGTGCTTTTGGGGTCAGAATCGCCAGTTAATGTTTGGGTGTCACATGCTGTGAGCCTGTGAGAGAAATGGAGATTTGCTTTCTCCCTCTAGGATTTTGGGGTCAGCAGCCAGAAGTGCTTTGACTTTTCCAGAAGTTCTAGCTGTCTTACTAGTTTACCCTAGCCTTCACATTTACTTCAGTGAGCTGTGGTGCAGCCATAGAGTGCAGCCTTCAAATCCCCATCACCTTCCTCAGATGGTCTTCCCTGTGCTCGGTGGTTGGGAGGGCTGCCCCTTCCCTAACCCCTATGACGAGAGCTCTGAGGTGGCTCATGGACCACGGCTGCAGACTAGTTTCACCAGAGCACGGGTGTGTCACTCTGAGTATCTGTCCAGACTGATGTGTGGGTTGGGTTTGGGGAGGAGGTATTATAGTTTAAGAGATACAAAATGGAGGAGGAGGAGGAGACTGGAAGGCCAGAGTTCAGGACCAGCCTGGAGCACATGAGACCCTTTTGAGAACCTCTCACCCTGTCCCCAAAGAGGGAGATATGGAAATGAGAAAGTTTTCCTGATGCTGTTACAGTTCAGATAGCTGAAGAGGGCCAGGAGGGATTTAGTCAGGTACAAGTCCATCAGAGGCTCTGAACATGAAGGGTAAACCCTGAAGAACCAGTACCAAGCCCTGAGCTTGCCTAGTACCCAGCAGCAGGGAGGGACACAGGTCAGACTTACAATGAGGCTAGAAAGCAGTTTGTGAAATCCACGTCCCTTTCTTCCTGTGTACAGTTAGTCCTGGGGACTGTTAGAGGGAATACAGAACTGTCATCCTGTAAGAGGACCCGTTCTCTCGTTTCATAAATGTGAAGTGTCTCTGTTTTGTTTTTTAGGCAGGGTTTCATTTTGTAGCCCTGGCTGGTCTGGAACTCATCATATAGACCAGGGTAGCCTCAAACTCAGAAAGACCTGCCTGCCTCTGTTCTGCCTCTGCTTCCTGAATGCTGGGGTTAAAGGTGAGCATCACTGTGCCTGACATTAGCACTTGGATTTCATGCCTATGAGTAATTACTCTCCAGGCATGAGGATCTTCTGCTGCCATGCTGCATGGAGGTGCAGCCCACCCACAGGAGGCCTCAGACGTTGTCTGGTGTTGTTGGCACTACAGTTTTGCATTCCTGCAGGGGGAACACGGTAGCCTAGGTGTTCACATGTTCTCAGAACTCAGCTGAGAGCCAGACAGGGAAGCGTGGTTTCAGCTACCCTGAAGAGCTAGGCTTTTTTAGTCCTTAACCCCATGGTAATATATTTCTGTGTGCATGTTAGAAAAACACTTAAAAAACAAAACAAAAAACTCCAGCCAGCTTTGAAGAGTTGCAGTCGAAGCAGTTACTTTTCTACTGTGTGCTTTGGGGTCTCGGGAGCTTCTGATTGGTGTAGGATTTTGAGACTGTCTGTATGGGGCCTGAGAGAGCAAAGCAGCTACTAAACCTGAATTGTGTGCCCAGTGTATACTGCTGCACATGAGTATGTCTCTGAGGACACATTCCTCTTTCAAGAGGCGACCCTATCCACACTCCACACAATCTGAAGGACCTCAGTGGGTCTGTCCATTGACTACCTCCGTTATTGTCCTGTATGTGGTTGTCTCCACCTTGCCTGGGCATGGTGGTGTACACCTTTAACCCCAGCATTTGGGAGGCAAAGGCAGGCAAACTCGGTGAGTTTGAGACCAGTCTGCACTACACCGTGAGACTCTGTCTTAAACACACACACACACACACACACACACACACACACACACTCTCTCTCTCTCTCTCTCTCTTTCTCTCTTCCTCACTGTGGCAGTGAATAGCAGCTTAGGCCGGTGAAGATTGCTCTATAGTGTCAGTCCCACCATCTCAGTAGAGGACTACCTGGTCCATTCAGATGTCTGAAGAGCCGAACACTCACCTAGATGAACGGAGAGCTGGATGGAATGTCCAAGCTTAGAGAAGAGGAAATCCTGAGTTGTGACCTTGAGAAACTGATCGTTGTGACTTTGCTGCACATGTCTGTCTAGTTCCTGACTGTCATGGCTCTGTCTTCTTGTGTAACCTCATGTCAAGTGGGTCTCCTTATCTCTAGTATGCATGCTCAGATGTGTGGGCCATCTGGAGATTTCTGTTCTAGACTTTACAACCTACATCTGGTCATTGGCTCCCTTACTCTCTGTGAGCAGTCCTTGACCAGTGAGCCTGTGCCATCTCAGGACATATACTGACTATCTTAGGACAGACCTTGGCCTTGAGTTATCCTTATACCTTGGTTTTTCCTGGTCATTCCTATCTCTTACAGCCTTCTCAAAGCCTGAGCTAGGCAGTATTGTTCCATTCCTTTTTTCAGGAGATAGAGGGACTTTGATAGGCTACCTGTACATGGACCCTTAGGATGGGCTCACAGAGCAGTTCCTAAGATCTGCATCAGCAAAGCTGAATGTGGTCCCCCCACCCCCCAACCAGTGTTGTTCTAGAATGCTAGGCTTGCATCACTTCTGGTAATGCAGCTTTCTGGGCATTAGTAAAGAGGGTAAAGAGCTTTGGCTACATGGGAAACTGGTGGCTCCACTGTAATGCAGGACACTTAGATGGGTGAAGCAGGCCTTGCCGCCCGTGGCTTAGGAGTGGTGAATTGGCCTGTGAAGAGTGGCTGACCTGAAATCTTCCATCTTAAGCATTCAGGTGGAGCTGGAAGCTGAGGCAGACAAGATGAGGGTGTCCCAGCAAGAGTTGCTTTCAGTCAGTGAATCTGTTTACACTCCGGACATTGATGTGGCCACACCGCAGATCAACAGGAACCTCATCCAGAAGACTGGCTACCTCAATCTCAGAAAGTGAGAATGCCATACACCCTTTGCTGAACTCAGCTTTCCCTGGGAAGTAGCCCTCATGTGGCCAGGAAGGCCTGTGTGCAGTAGTGGTCAACAAAGGGTGAACTCCCATCCTGCCTGACTTGGGAAGCTTCTGGGGCCCAAGTTCCAAGCTGCACTGAGCCGTGGCTGAAAAACAGAACCATAAGAACCTGGGGTCAGTGCCCTGGACTCCATGTGTTGCAGGCCACCCTTGTTTAGGTGTCATGGTCATTCCCTGCTGGCTGGTGGATAAGAGCAGTGCCACAGAGCCAGGGTCAGTTAAGTCCCTCCAGATTGAATTCTACCTATCATGGTCTTGTCTTTAAATGTCCATGTGGAATAAAAGATTGCCAGGTTTAACTGCTTCTAGACCCCAAGAGGCTGTGGCCATGGAGTGTGGGAGAGCGTTGGTATTGTTAGCTGACCTGGCTGGGATGTAGATGGCCTCCTACTACAGCACCTATCTCATTGTGTTGATGGGGTTCTAGTATGTTCGGACCCCTCCAGGGTTAACAGTTGCCATTAAAAAATTATTGGAACAAGACATGTAGTGCCTGGCAGGGAGCTGCTATTTAGTAAATACTAAATCAGATGTTTTTCCTACTAGACGGAATGGCTAGCTCTGTTCTGCAGTTCGAACCTCTCCCAGGCTTATCAGTGTGACTATAGTCCCCATTAGTGCTGTAGGAGAGAAAAAGTCCATAAGCTGTTGATGCTTTTGCCAAGAAGCTGTATTTTCCTCTTATACACAGCCCACCAAATGAGAATGCCCTCCAGTTAGAGACCCCAGGATTCGGGGAGAGGCAGTATGACCCTGGAGACTGGTAGAATCAGTACAGTTCAGTTCGACATCCCAGTGAAATGATACTGGTTGTGATGGACAGAGTCTAGTGAAGGCTGGTGGGTTTGGAAGCCAAGTTTGGCCACACTCAGGGTGAGGGGTAAGCATCTGTGCCTGCATAGCTGGCATTGGTGCTGTGCTTCCTCATGGAGCAGAACCTAGTCTTCCCCATGACTCGGGCAAAACGTATTCCTGCCACTATTCACAAAGTGAGTTTCAAAGTTTCCTTTTAATGCAAAGGTGTTTGTAAAATGCTGCCAGTTCCTAAGAACAGGCAGATGGTATGGGGTTGCTGCCCCCATGCCATAGTGCTAATGGACCTTCACACACAATTCCCACAGCAAGACGGGACTGGTCACCACCACGTGGGAGAGGCTGTACTTCTTCACCCAAGGCGGGAATCTCATGTGCCAGCCCAGGGGAGCTGTGGCTGGAGGCTTGATTCAGGACCTGGACAACTGCTCTGTGATGGCGGTGGACTGTGAAGACCGACGATACTGCTTCCAGATCTCCACACCCAGTGGCAAACCGTATGTCTCATACGTTATTTGAGAGGACAGTGTAGGAAGTGCCCTTACTGAAGGCTGCTAGCTCTAGTTCCCATGTGCCAGTCCTCCACAGGAGAGGCCACATTCCAGGCCTTGTTCTTCCAGAGAATGACTTTCTGCTCTCTGTAAACAGATGCAGGTGACCACTGGTGCAGCTCACCTTATTCAGGAGCCCCAGTGAGGAGCCAGCTCTAAGGTTTGGGAGGATATGTATGTATGTATGTACATACACACGTATGTACGTACATATATATACATATGTATATCCAGCAAATGTAGAAGCAGATGCTTGTCAGCAGAAATGGAAGAGAAAGCTGTGACTCCTGTTTCTTAGGGGCAAGACTAAGGAGAGTAGAGAGGAGACTGTCCAAGTATCCATTTTAAATCCAGAACAAGAAGTGTGAGCAGCACATTCTGCTACAGACGTTTCATTTAATCACGAGATCCCCACACTTTGGGACCTTAGGGCCCAAAGAGTTCATACTCAGAATATGGTAGCCTAGAGTTATCACAGTAGAGTCCATCCTGGTGGCTCCCCTCCTGTGTGGAGCAGGGTTTTCAGTCTGTGTTCGGAGTAACAAATCCAAGGAAATACTTCAGGGTTGTGGGAAAACGGAGGGAACCTGTGGGCCATCCCTTCCCCAAGTTAAGAGCAGCAGTTGGATACTGTCTTTCCTCTAACAGTGGCCAGTGGCTCACAACTAAGATGCCCAGGTTCTAGTGGCCCCCTGGGTTTCTGAGCATCCCTGGGCCTGGGTCTCCTCAGATAGAAATACTGTCTGTGTTCCTTCTGCCACGGTTACAAGGAACAAAAGAACTGGTAGGAGCAGAGTCCTTGAAAGAGCTAAGGCCATTGTGAAGGTGGAATGCCTTCAGCATACAGACTTTTGAGTTCTTAGATACAAAGTTGTATCTTTGAGAAGGGTGAATACCCCTCTGTCATCATCTAAGAAGAGGATCTAGACAGTTCGCACTACAGTCATAGGCTAGATGGTTTAAGTCCAGCCTTCTCATGCAGAGGAGGAAGCTGAGGCTAGATGGTGTAGTGCGCTGGTGGAAGAGCCAGCCTGCAACCCCATTTCCCTTCTGTCCCAAAATGCTGCTTTCCTGGTGTCAAGTTGTTATAATGAATATTCCTCAGTTCCTGAGACCTGGGAAGCATTCCACCTTTGTGATGGCCTTACCTCTTTCGAGGACTCTGCTTCTACCGGGTCCTTGGTTCCTTGTATCTTGTTTATTTCAGGGGAATAATTCTCCAAGCAGAGAGCAGGAAGGAATATGAAGAGGTAAAGTTTTGTCTGCCTTATGTCTGTCTCTGTGTGTGTGTATGTGTGTGTGTGTGTGTGTGTGTGTGTGTGTGTGTGTGTGAGAGAGAGAGAGAGAGAGAGAGAGAGAGAGAGAGAGTGAGAGAGAGAAAGAGAGAGAGAGAACTGGGATTCAGTATTCTTTCTAATGTCCTCCACAGTGGATATGTGCAATAAACAACATCTCCAGGCAGATCTACCTGACGGACAACCCAGAGGTAATTAACAACTTCCTGTATTCCACCTGCAAGGTAGGCGGCCCTTCCTGGACTGAGCATGTCTCCTGTGGCCTACCTTTAGGCAGTAGCCATCAAGTTGAACCAGACGGCTCTTCAGGCGGTGACTCCAGTTACAAGCTTTGGAAAAAAACAAGAAAGCTCCTGCTCCAGGTAACTAAGGAGGAGGAGGAATTAGCCTTTGTGGAGCCACGCTGTATTAGAGATTTAAAATGAATTGTTCCTAGTTCTCACAACGGTCCACGGATTCCATTGCACTCTGTGCAACAGAAGCAATAGTTATGGCTGGAATAGTAATGTGCCCACACTTGCAACACAGAGAGGTGGAGTCACTATTCAGACCTGATTGCAATATCCCTGCCCAGGTCCACCAACATGCATCATGGGCCCTCCTGCACCTTGTGTTAGCATCATGGTACTGTAACCATGTCACCTTGTGTGTGTCCATAGTCCAGGCTAAGCCTTCTCTGCACAGGTATAATGCATCTAAGTTCCCACTTACATTACTACATTTCTGTAGTTCTTTCAGTCATTTATTAGCATTGAGTATTTGGGATTTCTGTGTACTGATCTGTTGGGGGGGGGGTTTTATGGGGAGAGTCTCATTACATCACCTGGGCTGGCCTCAGATTCCCTGTATCCTTCCTTGCCTCAGCCTCCCAAGTGCTGGAGTTACAGGCACCCTCTCCCACGCCTGGTTTTCCTGTTTTCAGTAACTGAACATTTCCATGCATGCAGCTTTCCCTGTGAATACCGTTCACAGGATGTATTCTAGAGCTCCTACATTTTATCTCAGTGGGAGTTTTCAAGTGGCTAATTAGGTAGCAGAGGTTTGTCTTTTTGTTGTGTTAATGGCATCAAGGGACATATTAAAATCAAGTCTTTTAGTGGTAGGTAGAAAGGACTCCATCAGGTGCTCCACAAGTAACTTAATGGCCTAGAAGGAAGTCCTTAGAAACGCTAACTGTGTAGCTTCTTGGGGCCCAGGCACTTGGCATTGGGTCCATGGGAAAGAATGGCAGGTAAGGCCACCAGACAGATGGGAGTCACTGTAAAAAGCCTTGGTAATTCCTGCTCAGGGATTACAGGCAGTGGGCTGCTCAGTCCCTACAAGGCTGAAGGATTGAGAAAAGAGGCGACAGAACCAGGTTTGAATATTGTTCTGCATCATCCATAGAGTGAACTGAATAGGGTTGGTGGGGAAGGGACTGTCCCCAAGCTGGAGACATTAAGTGCCTGTGCACATTTCGCTGGACAGGAGTCTGTCAAGTGGCCATTGCAGTCCCCATGAAGATTCAGTTTGAGAAACCAGAAAATGTTGATGTAAAAATACCAAGTGAAAAGATCCTCGAGGGCTTTTGTGGTGTAGACTGTGTGAGGGATGGAAATGCTGTGACAGTCCATGCCCTTCAGAGGATTTGTAAAGTTAAATGACAGCGCTCTAAGCCTTTAGAGAAGCATCAGGACAGTGTAGGGCAGGCTACTCACCATGCACACAGCTGCATGCGAGCCACAGTGCAGTACCTGGAAGGCACAGGAGACCAAATACTGTGACTTGCTGAAAAGGATCAGAGAATTCAGAGAAGGGACAGAGGAATGACCAGAACAATGGTGTAACCTGAGCTGGTGCAGGGAGAGCTGGCTAAGCACTGGGATGGAACTCAGAGGAACGGAACATGACATGCTTGGTGTCTCTCTCAAGCGGTGGCTCTAGTGCGTAGAAGGGGATTTTCAGAAAACTACAGCTGGGTTGCAATGAATGTCAGGTCCAGATGTTTTGTTCTTTCAGCTAACATGTCTTCAGTACCTACTGTGTGTCAGTGTGAGCTGGCTATAGCCTCACTCCTAAAACACCCATCTTTAAGGGAGAGAAATTAGTTTGTTAGTCCTAAGACACTGCCCAGAATGGTGAGCAACAGAGAGACTGACTGTAGCACGAAGTGAGCAGTTCTAGCCAAGGACATGCAGTTGAGGACGGTTTATTTGTAGGATGGGCTGAGAGAGGATGTCAAAGTCACAGCAGCATTAAACAAGTGGCAAAATGTAATCAGTTTTTCTCCTTTTTTATATTTTAGTCAAAACATAAAAAATTCAGACACAGGAAATGACAAGATTGTTCCCAAAGCAACAGCCAGCGTTCCTGAAACAGAGGAACTGATTGCACCTGGGACACCCATTCAGTTTGATATCGTACTTCCTGCAACAGAATTCCTTGACCAGAACAGGGGCGGCAGGTAATGTCTGAGGTGGCTGTCTTAGGAAAATGAAAGCCAGTTTGTCTGTGTCTTTACTCACCACCAGACTGCTACTGTGATACCCTCCTGACTTAAGAGTTCAGGTGCTAAGCATCCTGTCAGCTGCAGCTGTCAGGACTGCTGACCTCTGGCTGTTCCCCTAGGCGCACCAACCCTTTTGGTGAAACAGAAGATGATTCATTCCCTGAAGCAGAAGGTAAGTGCCCAGTCTCATGTTCTCTCTGACTTGTACAAATGAAGAGGGTCCTGAAGGTGAGCAGTCATGTACTAAAGCTAGGGCATAGCTTAAGAATTCAGATTTGACCCTCCAGTGTGTTCCGTGAAAACTCGGGGAAAAAAGGAAGGCTCTCTTAGCTTTAGCCATACCATTTAGCCTTTTTGAAGTTCCTGCCCAAATCAATTTGTTATCAAATCTAATTTGTTACTATATTTCTATAGAGCAGATTTTTCAAAGAGGAAAAAATGGTCATAATTACAGTGGAATCTTGGTAACTGAAGTGATAGAAGACATCTATAATCCCATCATTAGGGAGGCTAAGACAGAAGGATCACTGAATTCAAAACCTAATTCAATGAAGCAGATTTTGAGATCTGAGCCAGGACAATTTCAGTAATTTGAAGCACTTGCAAGATCTCTGATATGGCTTCCTGTTGGGAGTCTCACACTGTCTCTCGGATGAAACTCTTTCTAATGATGCCCCTCAAGTTTAATAATACTTAAGAATTTACAGAAGGAGCCAAGAGACGGCTCAGGGGTCATTTGCTGCTCTTAGGGTCTGGGGTTGCTTTCAGTTCCCATTACCCACATGGCAGCTCAAACCATTTGTAACCCCAGCATTAGAGGATCCAGCGCCCCCTTCTGGCCTCCACACACACCAGGCATGCAAAAATTATTTTAAATCTGAATGATTCTTGCTAGAGAAGAGACTCAGCAGTTAAGGGCATTTAGTGTTTGCAGAGGGCCTCAAGTTAAGTTCGGTTACCAGTACCTGTACAGCTGCTTGTAACTGCCTTAGCTCCAGTTCAGAGATCTGGCACTGTTGGGCTTCCACAGGCACACACACTGTGCATACATGTAAGAAAAACCTTATACACATAAAACAAAAATAAACCTTTAAAAAACAGTTGGCTCAACTTTTTGTTTTATTAACAGCCTGTGCTTTAGAAATGACTCTGGATAGTGCCATGTCCCTAGCTGACTTTGCACAGTCCAAACAAAAATATTTCAGATTCAGCTGGGTGTGATGGGCCATGCCTAATAATCCCAGAGCTGGAAAGACTAAAACAGGAGTCACTGAGTTTAAGACCAATGTACTGTATGTAGCAGGGTCCTGCCTCAAATAAAACTATATGAAACTAACTCCAGACCTGGGCATAGTGGCATGCACCTTTAATCCCAGCACTCTGGAGGCAGAAGCAGGCAGATCTGAGTTCAAAGCCAAGTCCAGGATAGCCAGGGCCACACAGAGAAACCCTGTCTTGAAAGAAAAAAGAAAGACTGAGTACAAACCACATGAAGCATATTTTTAGCACGTTAGTTTTGTAAACAAGGATGGGGTCATCTGATAATCTTTCAGTTGCTGCTCAGACTGTGCCACCACTGAACCCGGCCTATGGCACAGGCCTGTAGTACCAGCTGTAGAGAGACAGCTCAGTGGTTAAGTGGACTGGTTGTTCTCACAAAAGACCTGGGTTCAGTACCCACGTGGTGGCTGACAGCAAGCCATAATTTCAGTCCCAGGGGAACAGATACCCTGTTCTGGCTTCGAAGGACACTGTATGCATGTGGTACACTACACTGACATACATATAGGCAAACACCATCTCGAATGAATGAATGATAAGGAATGAATGATAAGAAGTTAGCTTTAAATAAAAAGTCCTGATAAATCAAGCAATCAATAAATAAATAACAAATAAGGAAAAATTTGCTTTAAAAAAGTCCTGAGTTTAGAAAGTTCTAAAGTCCAAGGCCGGCCTGGATAACTTCTGGGCGCTGGGGATGTAGCCCAGAAGCAGAACACCTGCTTAACGTGCACAAAGCCCTGGGCCAACTCAATAAATGGGGGCAGTGGTGCCAAAGTCACATACATACAAATTGGCAGTCTTTACAGTGAGCAAATTGCAGTTTTCATTCGTTTACGGGATGTAACTTTGGCTCTGTGGTAGTAAAAATGTGTACAGATCAAGTGTGGCCCAGTATTACATTTCTCATAACTACTCAATGGCCTGCGAATTTCTGAGAGGTAGTGAGGAAGGCTCACTGAGATTGAGTGACAGAAGGACATTTGTCACCACTCAGCATTTTGTAGCTGGAAAAACAAGGGTGAGTCTGTTAAAGCTCCAAACAGACAATACAGACAGTAAGGGGTCAGAGCTTTCATAATGCTGGGCTTGTTAAAGCCATGTTGAAAGTTTGGGTAGAATTAGAAAGTTGTTCCCAGGCTCTTAATGTTAGTAGTACATCAGCGTTCATGTGATCCTGAGTGGAGCATGCTCTCTTGCAGATTCTCTTTTACAGCAGATGTTCATCGTACGGTTTTTGGGATCAATGGCAGTAAAGACAGACAGCACTACCGAAGTGATTTATGAAGCAATGAGACAAGTCCTGGCTGCTCGAGCTATTCACAACATCTTCCGCATGACAGAATCCCATCTGATGGTTACCAGTCAGACTCTGAGGTACATTCAGTTCACTTCAAACTCCCTGGGTAAGGAATACCCATCTGGCATGTTAGGGCTAGTGTTTTTACCCATATCCTTTCTGCATTTTGATATATAGAATAAAAGATACATTCTGACCCAGAACCGGTTGGGTGTGGTAATGCATGTCCGTGGTCAAGAGGATTGAAGCCAGCAAGAACCCGTCTTCAGATCCCTGTTTTTAGTGAATAAAGATTATTCCTTACCTGAAATGCTTGGGGCCAGCACTCTTCCTGGCTTTGTTTTTTGTTTTTCTTTTTTTCAAATAATTTTACATACATATATACATACATATGCCCCCCCCCACGAGATATCTTGGAGATGGGGTCCAATTTTATACATAAAATTTGTTTCATTTGTACCTTATCCATACACAGTTACTGTACAAATTATTTTTAATAATTTTTTTGCCAGAAATAAGGTTTCATGTTGTGGTTTCACTGTGGTTCCATTATCTGTACATTTCTAACCTAAGTTTTTGGGTTAGGGTGTCCAAACCTGGACTGTCCCCGTGATGCCATTGCTATGCAGTCATCTTCACATCCCAGAATATCGTTTTTAGAAATTAGCAACAGGGAGCATGAGTCTGTCTAAAACAAGACCATGCAGCGTCCATGTGCAGCTAGGCAGGAGCCTGGGAGGGAGGCCAGGCTAAGCACAGGCTATTACAGGTGGAACTGTTCAGTCTGCAGCCACACAACACATGCTGCCTGCTTAGCTGGGCAGACATGTTTTATCTGCAGCCATAGTTTTTTAGGTTCACTACACATCTAAATGGTGACAGATACCGAATCAGGTCAGTTCCACCTGTGTCTCCCCTCGTCAGTGTGGGGCTTGTGTTAGATGCGTAGCAGTACTTTAGATGCTATGTCCAGGCTTACTCCTGATGTGGCATCTCCTCAGTCCTCAACCTCTTCCTGCTGCTGAAGTAGCACACTGGCAGTACTTAGTGTGTGCCAGCAGGAGAAGAGGCAGCCAGGACTTAGCTTCACTCGTCAGTACCTGTATGTGGACACATGCCAGAAGACAACTTTGTGAGTCAATTCCAGGGATCAAACTCTTCAGGCAGGAAATGAGCTCACTGAGCCATCGTGCCAGCCTGCTTCATTATTTTACTTTCTTTAAAAAAAGAAAAACAACAAACTTGTTAGGGACCTTATTCCTGAGAATTAAGATTTACAAATAAAACCCTGTCTTTAAAAAAGCTTCTGTAGAAAATGACACATGCTTAAAATCTAAAACTATCTCTGCATACTTGCTTATTCTAGACATTTTTACAAACTGTATTTTGCCTTCACCTGTAAAATTTGCATCAATTCCTCAAAAAGTATGATACCATATGGCAATTAATTTTAACACCAGAAGTACATAATAGAACGTAATCTGTTTACAATAGTAGCAAGTTATACAATAATGCAGTGCCAAGAAACATCAGCATTATCAGACAAAACTTAAAAACTTTTTGTTAAAAGGCATTAAAGATTTATTCGTTATTTTTGGTGTGTTATGTGCCCTCTGGGCACATGTGGAGGCCAGAGAAAGACATCAGGTGTCTGCTCCTGCTGCTTGCCACCTTAGTCCGTAAGTCTCACTGAGCTAGAAGCAAGCTCCCAGGATCAACCTGTCTCCAGCCCTGCTCAAGGCTCATGAGCAGGTTCATGCAACCACACTTGGCTGTTAATGTCTATGGCTGGGTGTCTCACACAGCATGTGCTCTTATCCACTGAGCCATCCCCTTCCCCCACAATGGCCATACATGTACAGTTTGGTCAGACCTTCCTGTTCTTGCACCACTCACTCCTCCTTCCCTCTGAGTAAAATGCGTAGGGTAAGTTGTTCAGCACTTAGGGACAATTAAAGCTGTTAATGAGTATCTGTACGGAAGGTCACACAAGGCATGGTCCACTATGTCATATGTGAGAACTACAGAAAGGACAGCACAGGGTCACACAGGACTGTCTTGCTGTTCCCTCAAGCAGGCCTTACTCTTCCTACATGGGGTATTTGTGGGATTTAACTTCTGTGAACAACATGTGTATGGTAATGAGTCTCTTACAATTTCAGGTTGATAGATCCTCAGACTCAAGTGTCAAGGGCCTGTGTAAGTACCTGCTACATCTTCATGTTTATAATTATACCTCAGTTCTCCTCTGCCCCTGGAGACCAACCTGGCACAACATAACTTGCCAAGTCCCATGACCATCCCATCCCCTATAGTACATCTTCAACTTTGCCAGAGAAAACAATGTTGGTTTTTACATTCCAGTTATGTGATTATTCATTCCTTCCCCTGTCCTGTCTTCCTCCCATAATCTCCCCCAAAAGTTTGAGCTTACCAGTGTCACACAATTTGCTGCTCATCAAGAAAACAAAAGGCTGGTTGGTTTTGTCATCCGGGTACCAGAATCCACAGGAGAAGAGTCTCTGAGCACATACATTTTTGAAAGCAACTCAGAAGGCGAAAAGGTATTTTATCTTGTCTGTCCCTCCATAAGGCTATTTTAATGGGTTTGGGGTTCTC
The DNA here is from genome assembly GCA_019843965.1 of Rhynchomys soricoides. Classification (NCBI taxonomy): domain Eukaryota; kingdom Metazoa; phylum Chordata; class Mammalia; order Rodentia; family Muridae; genus Rhynchomys; species Rhynchomys soricoides. The sequence goes on from JADRCH010000033.1 coordinate 2,697,401, forward strand.
GATACCCATCCAAATACCTGGTTAATTATTCATGCCTCCATCCAGGCAGTAACAATAACTACCCTAACAACTAGATGTAATTGTTTGGTATCATGAAATGTTAAAAGCACTTTAATTTGCTCTTTTAAGGTGGTGCTTCTCAACCTTCCTAGTGATGCAACCCTTTAATACAGTTCCTCAGGCTATGGTGACTCTCAGCAATGAGAGTACTTTCATTGCTACTTCATAACTAATAACTAAAATTTTGCTACTGTTGTGAATTGTAAATATCTGTTCTCTGATGGTCTCAGATAACCCTGTGAAAAGGTTAGTTAACCCCCAAAGGGGTTGTGACCCACAGGTTGAAAACCAGTTTTAAAGAAATTAAAGCAAAGTAGAAAGAGAAATAGAAAAGTATTCTCAGAGGAAGCTAAGGAAAAGAGCATCAAAGTGTTCCTTTGTGTGAGAAACATTGAACTCAACTGTACTTAAGAGTTCATCAAAACCAGTCCTGTCGGTAAGTATTTCTTTTACCACTGTGTATGTGAACATGCAGGGGAACAGCATCCTGCTAAGAATTGCAAACATCGGATAACTTGGGTCTTCCTTACCTGGGATATCTCTGTTACCATAACAGTGCCACGGAACAGCACTGCAGCAGACCCTGTCTTCCCGTCTGGGTGTGAACAGAGGTCTCACTGTGCTCCTCAGAACGCACTGTTTCCTGTAATGTTTACCTCTTTCTACCTTTGCCAAACACTGTTTTCTTGTCTTTTACAGATATGTTATGCTATTAATTTGGGGAAAGAAATTATTGAGGTTCAAAAGGTAAGATGCATTTTAGGACTGGTTCAGTAACCAACACATTTGTAAACACAGTTAATATTCAGAAAAAAAAAATACCCAAAACCAAGAAAACAAAACAAGAACAAAGAACCCGTGCTCTCCACTCTGTGCTCAAGCTTGGGGTTTCTTAAGCTTCTTATTAACAAGGTGCGTCAGCTCAGCTGACTCTGTCTGGTCACACCTCTTTCCTCTTAATTAAACAGCACTGCTGCAGTGCCACTTCACTAATTTTCTCGCTTGCATTCAAACTGGCTAGAGTTCTTCTCTTTCTTACTAAGACACAATACTTAATTCATCTGCACTAGCACCCAGTCCCCAGCCCCCAGAGGCTGATGACAGGCAGCAGCCCTGACAGCCACCAGCCAGGGACTTACTAGATATGAGCAGAGACGGAGACCTCCATGTTACTCTACAGTTTACAGTCTTCCATTCCTCTAAAAAGCTTTCAGGTGGTTTAAGCTTCAGTCTGCCCGAGAGAGAAGGAAGTGCTGCAGAGTAGACACAGAAGGCAAGGGTCTAGGTCAGAAGTGTGCATACCTGCTTGTCGCAGTCTGTTGTGCAAGAGCAACCCTGAGCAGGAGGACCAGGACAGATGTACAGAGTGGGCTCCTGCACAGCTCCTGCCAACTCCAGGTGGCCTTAAAGATACACAAGACAAGCTTTGTTAAACTTTGTGTTGCCATGTGGACTCTGGAGGTTATACGTTGCCCAGAGGAAAGCTCCTTGGAATCTAGCCATAATCCTCTTGAGTCTTCAGCTGACAGCCCAAACTAGAGTTAGGAGGAATGGGGGCTATAGTACACAACAGTGAAAGCCAAGCCACGGGGGTTCAAGTGCATCTTAAGCTTTTTCTTTCTCCCCTTTCTCTTAAACTCTCTTAACTTCAGGATCCAGAAGCACTGGCTCGATTAATGCTGTCTGTACCACTAACCAATGATGGAAAGTATGTACTGTTAAACGATCAAGCAGATGACACTGGCGGAAGTCCAAGTGAAAACAGAGGCGCAGAATCTGAAGCGTAACTCACTTGGGCCTCAGGGGTCAGAGCACGTGGGAAGGAGAGCCAGCTCCTTAAGGGGTTTTCAACTTCTCTGACGTACAGGCACACTGACCTGACTTTAGAACAGCGACAATCACGTGGATGCCCTGGCACAGAGATGTGGGAGGGAGACTGTAAGAAATGGGTGAGAGCGTGCCTACCCATCTACAATACTATCTTAGGTGCAGTGGTAAGTCTTTGCTTCAGACTGCTGGGTGCCCAGAACCAGAGCTATAAAAACGCATTGTTCACTTTATCTGGCTAGCATCACTTCAGTTCCTAGGATCCTTTTATAAATGGCAAAACCCTGGATTTACAATGTTAAATACTAAATAGTTCCTATTAATATGATCTATTTTTGTATTTTACTTAGTTTTAAGTGCCTATCATTCTGAAAATTATATATTTATAACCCGCTGGTCTCATGCCTGGACCTCATGGCATTGCTGTGCAATTTGGTCTCAAACACTAGCAGATAGCAAGTCTTCACAACAGAACCTTTCTGAACCAGCTTTCATTCAAAAGCGTCAGGTCCTCTTAGATGTGGCTGCTTTCTGTGGCTATTCACTATGAGCAAGGGACAGCTCTACTAGTTCCTGTTTCTTCTGAGCCAGACCTTCCTCAAAGGGACCAATTAATTTTAAAACTCACTTGAAGCTCAGCTGGCTGTGGGGCTGTATGTGAAGTCCTGGTTTTTATCTTGATGTTTCTGGTTCCTGGAGTCTCAGACCAATCTCCACCCCTAATTATGAAGTAGAGATAAAGGTCTTGAAATCATGCAGCATAAATTAATTGTAACCGACTTCAACAACCTGTCTTTGTAATAATTTAGCAATAAAAACTGTTTCATCTCAAATTGCTTACTGTGGTTAGTTTATAGATCACCCCTAGAACAAAACTAAAGTTTTGGTATGTGGCCCAGGCTAGCCCTACAGTCATGCTTCTGAGGTGTCATCAGGCCTGGGTGTCAGTGACAGTGACACAGCTACATCTTCAACACTAGGCTGAAGGATGAGTTCAAGGCCAGCCTGGGCTAAACAACAAAATCTTACCTTAAAAAACATAGGGACTAGAGAGCTGGCTCTATGGGTGAAGTGCTTGCTGTGCAAGTCAAAGGACTTTAGATGCACTTGCTAGCCATGCAGTCTAAGTCCAGTAATCAACAAGGTCTACTTTTGTTAGCAACACAGGAAGACACTCATCAACCTCTGGAAGCCAGTGCACCCACACATGAACACTTACACATGCATGTCACAAAGCAAGACACAACCAAAAAAAAAAAAACAAAAAAACACCTTACCCACCCAAAATTAGGATAACCACACAAGATCTGTTAGAAGGACTCACCCCTTTGATAAATGTATTAAATCGAGCAAGCTGGCCTAAATGAATCTGATGTTATATAGCCTAAAATTAAAATTAGTTTTAAGCTTCTGTAACATAACTGTTCTGTGAGTGAGTTTTCTGATGAGCTGAAAGCTATAGTCGTCTGAACTTTCTTGCTTACAACTTTTCAGTGAGGGTCGAAGCTCAGTGATAACTAAGTTGAAAAGTAAAACACCAGAGTGGGACTTTGGCCCAAAGGCACAGCACCTGTCTTCCATGAACAAGTCCCCGAGTTCAACTCCTACTACCATACACAGCAAATACCCACTAAAGCACTACACAAACTGATTAAAATAAAACAAGCCATGCAAGCCCTGAGGTAAATATAAAAAGACTGTACTAAAACTAACCATCCAATGACACCATGACAGAATGAAAACAGAAACTGAGCAAAGATATAACCAAACACACAAGACCAAGGACCTAAAATGGAGACGACTTTGTTAAGATATAGAAAGTCATGAACGAATTTCACAGGTTGCAAGGGCTTGGAAACAAACATGCCCAGTCTCAACCAGGAAGTGAAAGCCACACACAAAGCAGATGGCAGGAATAAAGCAATGGATCTTAAGGCACGGGATCAGTTCCACGTCCTATAGAGCAATCCAAATGCACCTGTCAAAGCACCCACACCCCAGGACATGTATGAAAATGACCACACTGTCCCAGATACAGAAACTCAGTTATCAACAGAAGAATAAAACATCGGCATGCATGTAACTAGTTATGAGAGAAAGAAAGCTTAATCTACTATAGCAATGAATCAACATGAAAGAACTTCAGAATACTCAGTTTTTAAAGGCATAAAATCAGAATAGATGGTTTCTACTAACCTAACTGTATTACTTGGGAACCACAACTGTTAGAAGCAGGACCTGGAGCAGCCTTAGGGACTTCTAAGGTAGTGGGGCTGGATCTCACCCTACCTGGTGCTTCTCAAGTACTCACATAGTCTAAGCAGAGGCAGTGGGTGGCTTGGTCCTTTGTCTCAACTTACCAAACTCACTCTAATGCATGACAAGCACTGAAGATGACCATGAGCCCAACTGAAAGATGAAAAGGACCGATTAGAAGACAGCTAGCTGCCAATTTCCATTCCCAGTGTGGGGCTAGCCTTCACCTTCTGACTGCCTTTTTTAGATTAGGTTTTGTGGAGATTCTACAAGGATTAAATACTTTTAAATAATTCATATATAAACAGTGTTCCTAGGTGTTTTAATCCCCTCTCCCAACACACAAACATCTTAATGATAATGGGAATACTAGCTGAGCCACTACCAGAGGTAAGTAACAACCATACTCATCTACCCAATGTATTTCTACCAATGGAAATAGAGGTAACAACCTTTACACTAGCTAATATTAACAGTACTTTATACACAGAAACTAAACCTTTGTAAGTACTGAGTACTGTTTCTTCCTTTTTTGAGATACAGTCTCACCATCTAGCCCAGGCTGACCTCAAACTCAAGATTCCCCTAGCTTTTTTCCACAACACTGGAATATGGTATATGTCACCATGCCTAGCTCAAAAGTATGACCTCTTTATATATAAAGTGCCTTATTAAAAAATGCAGTCCTCAGAAACCTTTGATCTAAATACTACACTGTTCCACTTGTACTGGAGCCCATGGAGCCCAGACAGGGTCAGCAACCTGCTTCTAGGCAAGCTGAGAAGTCTATACTTTTAACCACTTATCATGTGACATCTACATAACCTCAGACATGAAGCAATCTCCAAATGTTCTCAATGTATTAATTTGGAAGATATTCAGATGCCAGAAGTTTTTTTTGTTTGTTTTTAGTTTTTCGAGACAGGGTTTCTCTGTGTAGCCCTGGCTGTCCTGGAACTCACTCTGTAGACTAGGCTGGCCTCGAGCTCAGAAATCCGCCTGCCTCTGCCTCCCAAGCGCTGGGATTAAAGGCGTGCGCCACCACTGCCCGGCACCAGAGGTATTTTTTAATGCTTACCTTCCATACACAATTTCCAAGGATTAAATACATTAATAATGCTATTTATATAGGTCATGCTTATGTTTTAATGCCCTCCACCCTAATAGGAGTATTACTAAAAATATTTCACTACACACAGATCTGTAAATGTACTTATAGTCCTTAAATGTGCAAAATTATGATACCATATTTGTATCAACTGGAAGGTAAATGTCATCTATATTCTTGGGTATACTTTCACTGATGGGAACTGGAGATTCTCAGGAGGCGAAGTGGTAAAGACCCACACGACAGAAACAAGACGGGAAAATCCATCAACTTACCTTTTTTATGTTTAAGCACACATGCTTACTTTATAAGCTGAACCTTAACTTTGCTATCATCATCTATGTAGTCCCATGACTTTGCTTCATGTCTGCAGATTTCTTCTTGTTCTAGTGTTCATTTGAAACTTTTACAATCCTATTAAACTGTTCCTAATGTTGCGAGGCCTTGGTTAAAATAAAAAGATCCCTAAAAACAGGGCTGCAGTCTGAAATGTCTGTCACAAATGCTGTAAAGAGAATCATTCCAAAGTAAACCTGAACAATTCAGTGGTTCTTCACCCAAGCAGCCCAGTGTGGGGAGCACATGTGGCAGTATTCCATGTTATTAGTGTAATACTAAATAAGAAAAAGAAAACAGCAGTTAGGTATTCTTCAGCATGAGGTCTCCACTGTCCACACCAGCTGCACGTGGTGGTCTAACAGCTCCTGTTTGTAAACAGGAACAGCTAATTCTAACATATCACAGAAACTCAGGCTCCCTTTCCCAGTGTAGGAAAGGAAGTAACTTCACGCTGGTTCTTCTTAGTTAAGAGTAGCAACCTGTGAATGATCAAGAAAATTATCTGCGATACATAGGCATTCAGTCCCAATTCATGCTTGTTTTTGCCTATGCACACATGTTTATTTCCTTTTTGTTTATGTGTTTGGTTTTGGTTTTTTTGGTTTTTTGAAACAGGGTTTTTCTGTGTAGCCCTGGCTGTTCTGGAACTCACTTTGTAGACCAGGCTGGCCTTGAGCTCTCAGAGATGCACTGCCTTTGCCTCCCGAGTACTGGGATTAAAGGCATACACCACTACACCTGGTGATATGTTTATTTCTTTAAAAGAGATTGTACATAATGTATGTAAGGAAACCCAAGAGAGGTAGCAAGTACTACTAGGTCAAGGAGTGCTCTAGTTCAATCAACAATTCCATACTACCGCCAAAAGCATGGTAAACCCCCTGGCTGAAGACATTCAATCTGACCATAAGCATCCAAGGGAAGGACAGTTTTGAAATTATATTTATTAATATTTTTATTATACATATTGTATTCTATTAGAGCCAGGGGAAAGGAGAACCCCACTCAAGTGAGATAACAAACTTGCTGTCTTTTACAAAATTTAATCAGAACTGACAATGTTATGGTTAGTTCTTAATTCCTGAGAATTTGAACATCATTAAGTTTTCTGTGAATTTACAACAAAACACTCATGTTAATATTTAAATTACAATATTTCTGAAAAAATATTGTTAACAAAGGAAAACCATCATCCAATGTATACAGTAACCCAGGTGTGAGCATACTGAAGCCCTGTTGCTCGGCAGTTTAATACCATTTAAATATTTCTCACTTCAGAGACTTTATTTCAAATACATGAACTTACTATAGTTTATCCAGACTATAGTGACATTATTTTTATTTTTAACTGAAAGTAAAACAGTTATCTGTCACTTCCCAATTTTAAGTGTCCAGGGAGTCAGTATGTGAATTCTCATGTTCAGGAATAATTAAACAAAGAATGTTTTTAAGAAAAAGAGAGAAAATATTGGTACTATAAAATGGTGACTAATCTGATATAATCAAATCCAGTATCATTAATATAAACATTTATAATAATGAAAATATAAATTATTAATTATGCAGCATGCTTTAGGGCCATCTCTACAGTTAGTATCAATTACAAATATTAAATGCCTTTAATCCATCCTTTGTTCATAATTCTCTAAGCCATGTTTATATAATAAAAACTATTTCCAATGTATTCTGTTTCTTCTGACTTAACAGTCAAAGTATTTAGCTTGGGCTGAGACAGTTACCCTGACGGTAACCACTGAGTCCAGGTTGGGCACTGTATCTCCACTCCAAAAGCGGGAACCAAGGAAGAATGTCAGAATTCTAAGTGTTAGGATTACATGCAAGATGTATCCAAAGGAGTGGTTAAGCAGGTAAATGCAATAAAAAACAAGCATTCTTCCCCCCCCCCCAAAAAAACCCCACTGTACTATATTTAAAGTTCTAAACCTTGCTTTTCATCCCAAAGGCATCATTTTATTATATGTTCAAAAAAGGCCATGAGTAATCCACTTAACTACTAACTAGCATACCTTTACAAAAATAAAGCTAGTAGCTTGTTGGGAACTAAATTTACTCAAAATCTCTCATTCTTTTAAAATCAGTAAGTGACTTACTAGTTTCATTCTCACAGTGGTATATTACTGAAAGCCTGTCATAGTGCAGTTATTATTTAATCTTATGTGTTAGATTATACTTGATTTAAAGTAAAAATCTGTCTAAACTGCCACCAAGATTTCAATTTAATATAATGAAGAAACCTGAGTTTGGATGTGGACAATTCACTCTTTTCTTCCCTAGTACCACAGAGTGCCTTCAAACCTAGTGAAACTTCAGGTGGGCTCCCGTCTATGGCTTGATCTGAGTTTTCTCTGAATATTAACTAAATCTTAAATTTAAAGCAATTGTTGGAGGATAAATGTTCCCAAAGCAATGTAAACTATTATAAAATGTCTCACCAAAGACATCAGCAGCTCATGTGAGTCACATGGAATCCAACAACACAGGAAAGATCACCAGCTGGCCACGCTGTGCACAGGCGGTAACACTGCTCATCTCTAGCATCTTCACACAGTCTTTGATACAGATGCTTCATGACTTTCAGGCTCAACTCTTTTTAAACTGCGTATTTACTGGCTGTGTACCGCATATGCACTGACTTTCCCATGACTTGAGATCAACATGAATCAAAGACAAAGACAAATTACAAACACACAGAGTACAGGGAATGGGAGGCGATGGGTTAGGGATCTGGACTGCCCTTCACCAGCTTCATGGCAGAGTTTTGCAGGCTCATCTTCAGCCTACTCTCCAAAGATCCAGTCTTACCATTTGTTTCTCAGCCCTTGAAAGCTAGAGCATCAGAAATAAAGTGGGCTTGACTCCAGAGCACTGCTGTACGGTTTCCATAGGTGTGACCTGGGAAATGACAACTTCTCAAGCATGTCATAGCATTCGTGTCTCTAGAAAAGACATCCATCATGACATGTCTGACAATGCATACCATCATTTCACGACAGGATCCGCAGATACAGTGCTCTCGGGTCCATCTCCATTGCTTGTTTTAGTTTCTTCTGAAAGCAAGAGTGCAAATATCAATAGAAAATTTATGTCAACTTTAAGATAATAAATATAAGAAAAGCTATACTACTGTCAGTTAGAAAGTTGTATCTGTAAAACATTTTCCTAAGATCACAAATTGCACTAGTTTGTTCACTTTAAAGTATGTTAAGAAATCATCCATCCACCTGGATCACACAAGAAATCACCCTTGTGATAGACTGCCATTACTGATGGAAACACAGCTAGAATGTGTGGTCACAATAGTCCAGATGAGTATCTTGCCGTCAGTACTGAGTACTTATTTTACTTCCTTTGTGTGTGTGGTACAGGTGTATGTGTATACATGTGTATGTGAATGTATGCACACACTCACAGATGGTAGTCAGATGGCAAACACTGGCTATCTGGCTCTATCATTCGCCTTATTTTTTAAATTTAATTTTTTAATTTTATGTGTATGGGTACTTTATCCACATATATGCCAGGTGCACAAAGATGCCAGAAGAGGGCATGAGACCCTCTGGAACTGGAGTTAGATGGTTGTGAACTGCCATGCAGGTGCTGGGAAGTGAACCCAAACCCAGGTTATCTGGAGAGCAGCCAGTGCTTTTAACTGTGGAGACATCTCTCCAGTGCTCCCCCCCACCCGCACTCCCCGTTTTATGAAGCAGGTACTCTAACAGACTCTAGAACGTTCTGCTTAGCTGCATGGGGTGGGCAGTGGGTCGTGAACCCCCACCGGTGAGCTGGGCTTGCTAACGTGACTGGATTTTACATGCATGCTGAGACCCCAACTCCAGTTCTCTAAGCAGCTCCCTTCTGAACCGTCTCCCAGCTCCTCATTTTATTTTCCAAGACCCTGCAAGCCAGACTGGTCTAGAGCTTAATATGTAGCCAGGGTAGCCTTGAACTCAGTGATCTTTCTGCTTCAGCCTCGGAAATACTGAGATTACAGGCATGAGCCCTTGCACTCAGCTCATTATTTATTTATTTATATTTATTTTTGTTTTGTTTTGTTTTTGTAGCCCAGGCAGGCTCAAACTCAGAGATCCTCCTGAGTGCCCCCGAGTGCTGGGATAAAGGTGTGCGCCACCACTGCCCGGCTATAATTTATTTTTAAAACAGCATTTTATTATTTGTGCCAACAAACTCTTGGAACTTTGTGCAAAATGTCATGTGTACATATTATACATGACAGTTATTTAACTAATGCACTAAGCAACTCTCATCACTGAGCAAATTGCAGCCCAACAGTCTTAAAAAGAAGACTGAGCAGGCACATGAGTAACATCATCAAGCAGTCCCTAAAGAACAAGCAGTTCCTGAAGAACAAGACAAAGCAAGAAGCGCCCTAGCATGAGTCTGAAGGCCAGGGTGGCTGTTGCTGTCTCCATGCTGCAGGCCTCAGGGCAAATCCATAACCTACTGGCAGTTTGCTCAGTCTGCTGTGCCATGAAATGCCTTAGCAAAACCAAAACAACAACTGTTTTCTTCCCAGTTTACATGGTCTCAGCTCATAGTTCAGATGCATTTGCCTGGATATGCTGTTTTGAACAAGAACCCAAACAACAGTATGGACAAGTTGTGGCTTATATACACTAAGCGTCCAGATTTAAAGACACCTGGATGTCCTTCTAATATCTAACCCTGATGAGTAACATTTAACTTATGCAACACTGACGAGAATAACTACTTCGCTGACGTGTCTACCCAAATGAACTGTTCCACTCGTGACAAAAACGGGCAGGGGTACTTTATAATATAAAACAAAAAAACTTTAAGAACCACCTTATTTTCTGAAAATATCTGACATCTCAATTTATGAAAATTTATGCTCCAGGACCTCACCGTGCAGACAGTGGATGCTGTTTATCACACCTCTTCAATCAACCACTGTCGCCCAAATCACCTGTTCAGCACAGCTGTTCCCAGCTGCAGTGAATCAGCTTCCTTCCCTCCTGATTCCTTCTCACCACATAAGAAATGGCTTGTTAAATTTCTGTTAAAGGACTAGAACATGGCTTAAGGAATAAAGTAAACCTTTCTTCTATATCTCATGTGACCCACACAAGTGTTAGTAAGAGATTCATTTCTAGGGCTGTATTCTCCAGAAGATTAAGTAAGTGAGAAACCTAACAAGGAAGTGAGGCACTCGTGTCTACTCTCAATACTTAGTGGTCTTCGCACTCTGACACCACTGGCTGACCTTCCTTCTCTTTCTTTTCTTGGTTCTCTTCAGCCGCCGTCTTGTCTGCTCTGAAGAAAATTCTTGCACTGCTCAAGGAGAAATACAGCAGTTCAAATTCCTACATGAGAAAAATTGAAATAAAAAGGAAAAACAGTTATAGGAAAACAGCAAAGTAGTAATGTGTCTAAAGTGAGCACCCTGACCACTCTTGTGCACATGAATCTGGTGTGTGTACGTACATGCTGGTTCACATGTGTGGCTGGGTATCCCTGCATGTGGGTTTATGTAGGGAGGAGTGTCCTCCTCGACCACTCTCCACTTAAGTGTTGAGGTGTGGTCTGTCACTGATTCTGGGAGGCTAGCTAGCCAGCGTGCTGGAAGGTACTTCCATTTGCCTTCTAAGTACTAGGAGTACAGGCAACTCTGCCTTCCCAGCTTCTACCTGAGTCTGGGGATCTGATCCAGTCCTCGGGCACTTATCCAGTGACCAACCGTCTTGCCTACCCCAATCTAATTTTCTTATGACCAATGGCTTCCAACTGTCCTACCATATGTTCTTTTTACTGCTCCTATCTCACTTGCCATACGGCTTCGGACACTGAGTATACTACACACTGAAGTTAGTCAGAGGGTATTTGGATCCACTACCTGTAGATAGAGCTCCAGTCGCTTCTGAGTGAGGTTCATGGTTTGGAGCAGCTTTTCATCTTGACTAGTTGACTGCACATTCTGTTGCTTAGCAACTGCTCTTATCTCCTTTATGTATTTTTCTCTAGCAGACTGGAACCAATGAAGTGAATCAAACTCCTGGTACTGATCCAAAAGCTTTAAGGTATAAGCCACACCTACAGTCATCAGCAAAACCAAAATGTAAATTCCGTGAGTACAGAAGCTCTTCTTTCTCCTGAACCCACAGCTCCATGATCTAAGCTAGTCACTTGAGTCAACACTTTCAAGTCACATTTCTCAGCAAAAATTATAAAGTTAACTACAACCTCTTCTGGTTCTGCTTTAAAAAATAAGTGGGGCTGGGCAGTGGTGGCGCAAACCTTTAATCCCAGCACTCGGGAGGCAGAGGCAGGCGGATCTCTGAGTTTGAGGCCAGCCTGGTCTACAGAGTGAGTTCCAGGACAGCCAGGGCCAGAGAAACCCTGTCTCAACACCCCCCCCCCCCAAAAAAATAAGTGGGAAGTATTTAAAAACTAAACAAAAACCAAGAATAAAATAACATAAACGTACACATCATCAGGAAACCAGGGGGGAGGGGAAAGAGGGAGAAAGAAAGGAGAAAAGCTCGTTCATCATACAAACTTCCCAAGCTGACCGACAGGAGACAAACTTCCCAAGCTGACTGACAGGAGACAAACTTCCCAAGCTGACTGACAGGAAACAAACTTCCCAAGCTGACCGACATGATACAAACTTCCCAAGCTGACCGACAGGAGAGAAGAGAGGAAGTTACAGACGTACCAATGAAACTTGGGATGTTTAAATAAAACCACAGCAAAGCAAGCCCGGACGGAAGGGCAAATTAGACAATAAGCTACATGGTGGTATAAATGACAGCCCAGATGACAGAAAGGCTTTGTTTAAAAGCATACACTGGTAACAGGCACTGCTAGGAAAAATAATCAACTATAGGCACATAGACCCACTTTCAAGCAGCTTTTCTGAGAGTCCATTTTAAGGTAAACACAAATTGATGGCAAAATAGTTCTACTAAGCTTACCCATGGCAAAACCGTCATCAGTAAATGCAGCTCCTAGTTTGTTTTTTTTATTCAATTTCTCTTTGCAACTTATAGAATGTTCTACAAAGTTCAAAGTCTAAAAAGAGATAAGATACAGAAAAACAATTGAGCTAACAAAATTAGCTAAATTTAGACAGGCATTTCAAGAATTACAAAGAGAATTTCTTCTCAGCTCCTGAACATGTGCCTCAGGTGAACTATCTCTTGGTGAACATACAAATCCATGTTTGTCTCCTGAGGACTTTTCTTACAAGTCCTTTAAGTACGAGAATGCCCTCCATTGGTACTTACCACTGGCACAGTGCTCACTGGAAGTGATTGTGCACAGTTTAGAGTAAAAACATTGAGTTTTCCAAGAGGCAAACCCAAAGTCAAACACAAGGAAACAAGGAGAGCAGAAATGGCTTTACTTTGCCTTAAAACATAAGCACTTGTAACAGGGTAATCTTCCCTTCTGCCTTCATATTTCCCCCCCAGAACACTAGTGAGCAGTGGCTACCTATAAAATATCTGACCATCACAATCTGTGAGATCTTTATCAACATCCATTTAAATCTTTTTTGGTAGCTCATTTATATTTAACCCCCCTCAAGATTTAGACTACAAAGTATATGTCGGTGTGCTGCACTTAGTCTACGACATGACTAAAGATTTTATAAATCCAGACTTCCCAAAGTTCATCAATGCTTTCCCAGTACCCACCATGGCCTGAATATAATGCTCTCCAGACTAAAGAAATGTGGAGAGAATTCAAGTTCATATAGTATCACCAAATAACAAACATCTTTAGCCTGTATACCAGATATGCATGAGCATCTCTGCCATATCAGTTACAAAACTAATAGTTAATAATAGATGTAAACAATGGAAGATCTGTGAAGAGAAGGGTGGTGGCAGTGGATAACAATCTCCAATAGGTGTTGACACCAGCAGACTATGTTGTTGTTATTATTATTAGCGAGGCAGGGAAAGGGATTTTTTTCATTTTTAGCATTTTAAATTTTTTCTGTTTTTATGTATATGCATGTTTGCTTGTGTGTGTATATATATGTATATATGTATGTGTGTATGTGTATATGTTTGTGTGTGCATGTATGTGTACACCATATGTATGTTGTGCCCACAGAAGTCAGAAGAGATGTCAGATTCCCTGAGACTGTAGAACAGACAGTCAAGAGCCTCTATGCAGGTGCTAGAAATGAGAGCTGGCTCCTCTGGAAGAGCAGCCAGTACACAGAACTATTGACCAATCTCTCTCCAGCAGCTTTTGTTGTTGTTGTAATTTTAAGACACCACCCAATATAGTCCAGGCTAGCCAGGTGTAACTCGAGCCTCCCAAACCAGAGATTACAAGAGTGGAGTACCACATCCAAGGTATACAGTGCTGGAGATAGAGCCCAGGAACCATGCTGGCTAGGTAAGTATTCCATGGAGTAATTCATATCCCACACTGTGAAAAACTACTCTTGATCCAAACCAGATGTGATAAAAAGCTATCATATGCCTGTGGGATGTTCAGATTTTAAAGATATCCACTAAAAAATTTAAAAGATGTAGTACAGAAATCTTCTCAAAACAGATTTGTTGTTAATATATACCTTCCCTCTCACTGCTACAATTGCTTTTATAATATAACTTTTGATAACTTGCGCTAAAGACAGGAACTATGAAATTAATTTTAAAAAACGTATTTTAGGAGAAAGCACAAAATTTATTTCAGGTGATAGTATTTGCAACTGAAAAGAGAAGTTATCCCCCCAAAAAATAAGCTCTTAAAAGATATGTTGGAACAAATGATGTTATAGTAAATGAATCTACATGACACAGTTAAAATGACACAGCATAATTCTATGTAAAGATCCTGGGGCATACATGGAAGTACATATCCACACAAGTAACTGACAATCCCCAGGATTTCTCTTGCTATTGCTAGTGAGAGCCTGGCAACTCTAAACCTGCAGCACACATGGCAAGACAAGCTCTAGGTCACATCCTGACACCATACTGTCACTGAGAGCCAGAGGCATGAATATACATCATGCTTTATGGAAAGTGAATCTGTATGTACACCCACTAATAACTCACTTCTAGTTTTAAGAATACTCACAAGAGGAGGAACAATGATATAGAAATTTCGGAGATGAATATTCTTTGGCCTTCGAAATTCTGGAGCAAAAACATCTACAAGCATTTTAAAATATTCTGTACCCTCAGCAGAATTTCGTGTATGATCACTGAGGACTGAGTCCAAATGCCTACAAAATATCAAAACAAAACATTATTGGGTTCTTTTTAAAGGTATGGCTGTCTTTAAAATCCATGTCTCTCATTAGGTTAGGTAATGCCGCTCCAAATCAGGAAATAGCATAAAACTTCCTTGAACTTCAGAATGAACAGAAACTAATCAGTATTATTTGATGCACTTAGTCCTTAAAATAGAATAGAGCTTCCTAGAGCTTAAAGAGTAGTTTGTATTTCTTCTTCGCATTTATTGTGTTCATGCACACGCATGTATGACTGTGCATGTGCCACACACATGTACACACATGCATGTGCAAGTCAGAAGACAAGGTTCTGAGGGTGATGCTCAGGTGATGCTGAGCCATGACATCAGATATTAAAACATTAGTGTGAGAACATGTATGAGGGTGGGTGGGTGTGCACCCACGGGCCTGTGTATGAAAATGTAAAGATCCGAGAACAACTCGCAGGACTTGGTGTCCTCTCAGCATGTGGAGTCTGAGGTTTGGCAGTAAGCATCTGGTCCATAGAGTTGTTAGCGGGGTTTCTATTTCTTGGGAACCCATGTTCTCCGTCACTCTATTCTGCTGAATTAACCCTCCTCGCTAATGCTTCTCTGCACGTGCTTACCCTCGATCTGGTCTTCTTTTAGGAGCTGAACTTCTCTCACAACCTTCAGACCCAGCAGCTGCACTGGCTGGAGAGTTAAGTAGTTAACCACTACTATTCTCAACCCCCACTGGTGGAAGGTTCTTTAAGATTCACACGATGCAGCTACAGGTGCTCTTCATCCTGGGGCATGGTTACATCCTAATAAACTGGCAATGTGAACAGCGCAGCTTAGCAACAGAGCAGAGTACCCTGGGGTTTCCTTACGGAAAACTCCAAGCTGGCTGGGAATTGCTCTCTGTTAGCCCTGCCCAGTGTCACTATAATCAGAGTGAATATTGCTTGCTTGGAAAAAGAACCAAATTAAAAATCAAGAAACATGGTTTCAATTGTATGCTTATCATTTTCATAACATCATAAAGATGAAAGTTAAAATTTCGTTCTTTAGATCAGGACCACCAGTCCACTCCACTCTTTCGTTAAAGTAACACTTTAGCCCTCACCCTGCAGTCCCCACATGGCTGCTGGGAACTGAAGTCCTCCACAATAGCAACAAGTACTCTTAGCCACAGAGCCCTGTCTTCAGCACTGGCCGACTTAGTTTACAAATGCAGTTTTAGGTATCGCCTAAGGTCAGTCACTTCAGACGGAGTATGTGACACGCAGCTGCACAAGCACAGCAGGTTTCAGAAGGTCACTTTCTTGTCAGGTTGGAAAGACCTGACAAGACTTAGAATACTGTAGTCTTTTTAAAAACAATGTATTTACTAAGTAGAGAGTACAAAATACTGCCGTATGTATTTTCAGCGCCTTCTGGTGTCGTCTGGTGTAAGCACGCTTTAACTTGCCTACCCTGGCCACTCATCAGTTACCTGGCCGCTCTAAGTGTCTCCTCTGCAAGCCCTTCCTCCTTCACGAGCTCTTCAAAACTCACAATGTCTTCAAGATCCGGCACGAATCTACGTGGGGATTTGAGAAGAATCCATCAGGGCAAGTAATATGTATGTAACCAAAACGTTTACCAAAGTACCATAGAACACCAAAAGTTAAGTATGAATGCAAGAAAATCCTAGCATGTAATGTTCAAGTAATGCTAATATCACTTTAGTTCCAAATAAAATTTTATACATGATCATATCCTGATATTCAAAATGTAATCATTACATTCATTAGTTATTCTGATAAAACAACAATCTACTGTAACCTTAAGAGAAATGTTCTCAAAAATAGTCTTATATACACTTTTATATATTCATATATATTATATATATGTATATATATACATATACACACCCTTCTTTTCTTAAAAAAAAATTTTTTACAGATTTATTTATTTCTATTTTATGTGTATGGGTGCTTGCCTGCCTGTGTGTCTTTGCCTGTGGAGGCTAAAAGAAAAACCTGGATCCCCTGGAACTGGATGGTAGCCAGTCGCTCGCAGCCATACAGGTGCTGGGAAAGGACCCAAGTCCTCTGAAGGAATAACTGCTGAACCACTTCTCTAGCCCCATAATAAAATGTTAATATAAGAGACAAAATTCCTCAGGTGTTGGGATTAACGTTTTCTTCTTCATTAGGAAGAACTCAGGCGAACTGAGTACACATAAGGGGCAACGGTCTGGGCAGTAACAAGAGATCCACAGCCTCAAACTGTATTGAACAAGGACAAACACCTCCTCTACAGTACCATGCAAGATGAAAGTACACATAAAGGTAGAAATCACGTTGGAATCCATACCTAATGGCATTGCTGCTACAATGAAGACCACCAGATCTTATCATGCGTATATAGCCCATAGCATTACCTTCAAAAATCACACACAAAAAAAACACATCTTTATATGAGCAATTCTGACATCAGAACAAGTTACATCCAGTAGTCAACTGACAAGTCTCCATTCCTAAATACCAAAATAGTCTGCTACATTTTTAGTTTCTATTTCATAAAACAAAACAAAACAAAAAAATAAACCTTTTACAGATTTATGCATTTAAAAGTTAAGATTTAGATATGAACATTATTTTAAGATATATGTAATTCAATTGGTAAATTAAAATAATTGCTAGCTTCATTAAAATGGTCAAACATTTTAAATTACAGTAAAATTGCACACACACACTCACTCTAAAGTGGTATCAGGGAATCTTTACTTGTATGTCCCAAATTTGTCTCTCTCTCTAGCCTGGACTCCTCTGATCTCTAGACTTTCATCATACCTATATATCAAAGGCAAATTTGAAATTTGAATCACACCCAAGTCAAAGGATCTTTACCCCTACCTACATTCCCTACTTCAGAAACTAGCAGTTAGGTCCTTTCAGTTGCTTGGGTCCAGTGCACTGACCTCGCCCCTCACTTCACCCTGGTTCCTTCCTCTCTTTCACATCTCATACTGAATCAGTGGACAATTACACCAGCTCTTCCTTGGAAACAGAGCCAGAACATGGCTGAAGATCTGGTGGCATGCCGTCTAGTTGAGGACCTGGGTTCAATGCCCGGGGTAGTGGGCATAAAACAAAGAGGATCAAATCCAGCTGTCACCATATTCCACATTCAAAGTCTCTTGCCTAGACCACTGTGATATACCATGGCTGACTTTATTTCCCATTACCAACTTCAGAACCAAAGTATCCCTCCACCTCATTAAATTCTTGATCCCATAAATTCATCTGGGCTGTCATGTCCTTTCTGAAAACTGTGATAGTTTCCTCTCAGACTGGCATCCGTTCTCCATCTGTCAACACAGCTGTGCATGATCCTGTCCAGGGCTGCTGTTCCACTTTGTGTCTTGTTATTCAGGCATTTATTAGTTTCTTCATTCCAGGCCTATTCCAGACTATTCCTCAAAAATGCCTAGGGGACTCAGGGTTTTTACACTTCCAGTTGCCTGTCTGGGATTTTCTTTCCCAGTTGCACACAAGGTTTTATTCTGTCCCATTATTTAAGTCCATGTTCCCTGAAGGTCTTCCTGAATATCACTACACAGGACTGGCTCAGCCTCATTACATTTTATCCAGAACTTATAAATGGAGTTTGTCTGCCTCTCTCCCCAGCTAGAATAAGGATCTGCTGCGTATGACATCTGACTTCTTCACGATTCCACTCCTAGAGCAAACATGTCTTGGATTCCAATAGGAATTTGATATATAATGGAACTAAAATTATTTGGAAGAAAATAATAGGCCAAATAAAAAGGTATCAGTAATTTTTCACACGCACTACAGTTCTGATATTAATGCTACACAGCAAGGATTATTCATGATCTGCTCTAAAGATTATTTCAATTGTTCAGGTTTTAAAAAAATATGTAACATGCATCTTTTAAAAATTAAATACCTAGTTTGACTGTTCAATTAATGTTGACTGTTTAAAATATAAGAGGCCAGCTGAGAATAATGATTAAAAGCAAAAACTCTAGTCAGGCTACTTAATACTAAAGTTCAACTCTAGGTTCTACCGTTTGTTAGCTTTGGCCTAGATCAAATTAGATACATTACTTGTATGTCAACCTTCTCATCATTAAGTTAAACTCCAAAAGACAGACTCCATTTATTGTCATAACACCAGCATCTAAAACTTTTGTCATAATTAAATCCTCCAGGATTAGTGAATGGAAATAATACTTTACATACTGTGTATGTGCATATGTGTATGTATGTATATATATATATGCATATACAAAGTCATACCCGAGAGCATGCTCAGTAAATGTCAGTAGTTTCTACTTCAGCATACAGGTATGAATTGAAAAGACTTGTCGTATGTTGTCTGGTGGCTGTTTCTCTTTGGAAACCTTTAAAGGTGGTTCCGTGCCTATTTCATGGGAATGCTTGCTGTGAGGGCATTACCAGGGATAACACATGTGAACAGCTCAAAGAACACTGAACTTTAAGAGCAATTCTTCCCTGTAAAAACTACATACTGTGTTTCAGAAGTCAAGTCTGCTTCTAAAACACAACAAATCCTACACACGTACAAAATGACATCATTCAGTTATCTAAACTGTAATAAAATTTACATGAAACCAACTACTCACTTCTACTTACCAGTAGACTCTTAATTATGAATAACTCTGAGGGGTAGTTATTAAGTTAATGTCTAATTTGTTTTCATCAATTTTATTTAAGCACTCACATAGTTTCTACATAACAGCTCAGTAAGTGGGCTAAAGTCAGGTAGAGGTCTTCACACACTCCATGAGCTGTCTCATATACATGGTGCATGAGATTCTGGTACTTGTATTTCCTGATACTTTTAAGTACTTACCAATCTGGCTGATGAGCTGCCTGAACTGGTCAAGGTAGCTCTGTCCCTCTGGTGTGATTCCAAGTTTTCTTATGCCACGATTGAATTTTTCAGCTCTATCAAAAGGATACTAAAGAGATAAATTCGAGACTATTTTAGGGCCTTAAAACATAAAATTCTTACTAAACTGATGTCAGTATCACTGTCCTTTCTAATTTTGTAGCTCATTTAAAAAATCAAGTCTAGTGTCAAATCTGTATAATAAAACCTTATTGGTATTCAATTAATGACCAATCTGTTTAACAACATCAACAAACCCACTGGTGCTCCAGGTCAATGCTGTTGTTGCTGTTGTTTTGGTATTAGCTAAAGGGGAGAACTGAGTTTATCCCCCACCACCATTCTTAGCCTCTTACCACCTAACCACTCTATCAGACTGAAAAAGAGCTAAGCCCCCTAGACGCATTTGTTCCTGATATGTAACCAAGCTTCTATAGGCTTGTTGACAAAGAACTTATAAACACATTCCTTCCATACCAATATATAAATAAGCTGCTTAAAATGTCCAGCTTATTGCCACAAACCTATGATCTCAGCATTTGGGTGGTAAAAGCAGGAAAAATTAAAAAACACAAAACGCAACAAAATTTTCTAGTTGATATCATCAATTTAGAGACAAGAAAAAGCTTTTTTCACATTCTGGCTGATGGAATTAGGGAACTGTTCATCTGTAGCGAGGACAGCATGCTAACTTGTAATTTCCATCCCAATAAAAAGACATGGCGTATACCTCTCTACTCGTGACTGTACTCTGTCGCCTTAGTTATTTTTCTACAGTGTAATACAAGGAGGCCTATTATCTACCAAGGCTACAGCTAGATAAGTTAAGTGTAATCCAAGCAGTTCTATAACCAGCAGACAGATCCAGAACCATGTAAGGGTGTGGGCTCTGTCTTCACAGTCATCACCTCTGCTTGAGTAACTTCCTACAGCTCCACAGCTCTCTACCTCACTATGGGAAACTCTGCACAGGGAGGGCAAAGGGAAATGGAATTCTCTTTATGAAGGCTTTTGTTTATTTCTGGGTTACTTTGTTTTCCTTATGGTACTGGGGATTGAACCTGTGCCTTTGGCACAGTAGACAAGCCCACTTCCAAGAAGCTACATCTCCAGCCCAATAAAACAGCATTCCTAAAAACGACTGGTAGGAAACAATTGTGTAGCATTTCCAGAGTGTTAGACAGAATGTGCCAGAAATCTGAAGTACTCATTCTCATTCATTATTCTAGAAATTTCTTTTCAGGGATATTTTCTTTCAGAAATGGTCTCCAATTAGATACATTATCTGTAGCTCTGTTCATAAAAACAGAAGATGAGAAACTAAAATACCCATGAGTTGGTGATTAAATAAGTCCCCTTTATGATTAACTCTTTAAAAAATGGCTAGGCAGGGCTATGTGCAGACATCAAATGCACAATGCAAACCATTACAAGACTGCTCTGTTCTGCAACAAAAAGCAGCATTGTACCAATGTGTGAAGACACGTTTACTGTGAAAAGTTAGGAAGGGCCCTACGCTACACCACTAAAGCGCCTGCCTCCAGAAAAGGAGCTGGGAAAAGACATGACAGAATGGCAGATGCACCTGACACTGTTTAAGTGCTTCAAAACGAGCATGTTTTGGTATGTGTGTTATTGTAAAATAAAATAATCTACGCTACAATGATCATTTAATATGCCAGTATGCTTAAGCCTACAGAGAACATAAGAAATATACAGAAAGTGGCCAGACACAGGAGACACATGCAAACACTACGTTCACAGAGATGTTAAGTACCAAAGCCCAGCATAAACATCTGCCATTACAAGGTGGTAGTCAGAATTAAGGCTCCTAAGAATACATAGCATACCTTGTGATCATTTTGGTCCTTGATCTCCCTGAAAAACCGAATATCTTTAATCAATCTGGATTTGATATGTTCATCATACATAAACTGGCTAAATATATAGAACTTCTTTTTCAAAAACTGGTAGGTAAAATTAACCTATAAAATTAAAATGAAAAGTTAACATGAAATTTCAAATGTTACAGAGTAAGTGATCTGTAAGTACTATTTATAAAGTTCAATATTGGAGCTGAAATGTTTAAATAGTTTCTTTGTTGCCCAAAATCATAAAAATTTCTAGACTTCTCATATACTTTTTAAATGGCTTAAATACTAGTCTGTCCTGTCCCTCCATGGGTAAGATGCCTTCTTACCAATCTGCAAGTCTGGAAAGACATTGTGTAAGGAACAGGATGCTGGAGGAAGGTACGAACAGTTACTCATCTATCAATACGGTTCAGAAGCCTTTCACACACACGGCAATGAGCCTGTTGCAGTGCTAGAGGCCTTTGTCTTCTCTTTTCCAGCAGAGTGGCAGACAACTTAAACATGTATTATCAAACCGTTCAATCTCGGCTGCCATACTTTGTAAATGTGAGGGGTGCAGGTACTTGGAGAATGACTATATAAAGGCCAAACCCAGGTTCACAAATCTACAGAAGAGTGAGATGTGAGCTGAGATTCAAGTATTACATAGATTATAAATACAGTTATAAACTGACCCGATGACTCGCTTCCAAAGTAATTTTCAGAGTGCGTAAGAAGAGACCAACAAGCACATGCAACGTACTGACTTCCACTGCTAACAACTGTGGTGCAGGCGGCTAAGAGGTCGGACACTGCCTTTTCCACCATTGCGCCCACCTCATCCAACACAATGTTAACAGATATTTTTATTTATGCCATCAGGAAAAATTCAGGTATGATATAAACAGGAAGCAATGTGTGCTTACCAAAGTAAGTCTATAAAAACTCATCTTCCAAATTACTAAATTTGACAAGAGTCTATTACCCACCAAACCTACAAAATGCTTACTGTTGTATTCATGATCCCTGTCCCATGCGTTCGAATCGAATTAGCAATATGTCGAATATTAATAGTATTCAAATGTTTATTGTTGCTTGTCCGTTCAATAAAAATCTGCAATGCAAACAAATTTATGAACAGTAAGAAAAGCCCCATTCCAAACACTGTTGAGTAGCCCAGAGAAGTTTAGAATCTGTTTCATTAAGGATAATTTACTGAAAAGCCATTTAAGAAGACGACACCACCACACTGCAGCAAACAATAACCAGTCTAAACAACTGCAGGT